>WAAG01081774.1:0-40300 GCA_013390105.1 Tichodroma muraria
CAAGGCAATTGCAGCTCATTTTTGTGAATACATTAAAAACAGACAAATGCAGTTCCATAATCCTTTGGTGAAAATTAAAATACCAGAAAGGTTCACCCCTCTCCTCCCACTCTCTCCCAGTTCTGTAGTTAAACTTAATGGTCTCAAAAGCAGGAAAAAAACATCTTTATTGTCATACTGACAACTGTAACAACCACTTTCAGGAAGCACAAAGGTAAAAAGTTCCCAATAAATGTCAGGACCTTACAGTGCTAAGATAAACATTCTGGTAATCTTTGCTTGTTTAATATCAAATCACAAACCAAACCTGAGCAACAGAAGCAGTTACGTGCTTGGCATAAACACTGACAATATCAAGATGAACGTCATACTGCCATTCCAAATGTCATACAAACAAGATCATGGAATTACCTGACTAAATAAAACAAAACCTTTTCCCTGCTGCTAAATTTGAGCTCTGAAAAAGATTAAACTGCTAGAGAGAAGTGGGCTTGCACTTGATTTTATTTGGATGAAGAGTATGAATCGCAGAGACATGCAACTATTTTAAGAAGAGTTAAAAAAAATTCAAAAGTCACTGACTGCAGTTTTTAAGGTATCACCCAAACTGTCAATCCCTTACATCACTGTTTCATTAAAACTAACATATTAAAAGACAAAATGCTTTCTGGGAAGTAAAAGGTGTGAACTTCAAGCAAGAGTTTCCTGTCTGCATTTCCAAGCCCAGTATCCGAATGCTTAACTTAAAACATAAAACAAGCACAAGAACAGCCTTTCTAGTCTCCCTATTCAGTCCTGCTCTTTGGGTGAGGTGGAATAGTCAGCTCAGGTGACTCTATAAAATAGACTCTTGTGGGTTCTAGCAAAGGCAAACCTCACAGCCCTCAGCTCTGAATATATCAGACTTAATCACTGGGTAAACGCTGTCAAACACAAAATGAAATTTAATTTACAGCAAAGGACCACATGACAGACTAATGAACCTGTTCAGTACTCTGAAAGATGGTATCAAACATGTTGCATATATAAGGTAACTGATACACCAGAAAGTAATTAGTACACTAGAAAAGAGGTAAGAGCATAATTTTCTTTATAGTTGTTCTTAAAATCTCCTCCCCATCCAGAAGCAAACAAGTATTTTAGTGTTTTGAAACAGTTGATTTGACTGTGTCATTTCCCACCTCATCTTAGGTCCCATGAGGAGATTTAGCCAGGTCCTTCAACTGACTGTCAGTGCTTACCACAGCCTAAGTAAAAAGCTTGTGAAAGAATCAGCAGTCACTTCCCTTTTATAACCACACAGCAGATCACAAATAGGGACAGTCATGTCCCTCATAACATGCCACTTCTTCCTGCCTCTTGCTTAAAAAGCTGCATGGAGAGTAGCAGCACAAGGGAGCATTTCCTCTAATATGCAAACCCTGCAGTGATGTAACAGGTCTGCAGACAGGAAGGAAATGCAGGCAGAGGACTCAAGAACTTGTCTGCAGGAATTAAAGAAAACCTAAAAGGAGCTTTTTCAGAGATGCCACAAAAATGTTTACCTTCCAGTTCTTTTCCGTTTCCTTCATGAATTTTAAGCCTTTCTCCACCTCTGCTTTCATTTCATTTACATGAGCTATAGTATGGACAGACCACGCATCTGTCTGATTTATAGCCAAAGCCTATGAGTGAGAAACAGGAAAACACGATGAGCGTTACAAACTTGCAAATACAGACATTTAACACTGCTTCTCTGGAAAAAAGAGACTGCTTTAAACACTGCTGCGTGTTAAGTACATCCTTGTACCGCTCCAACTAACCACAGCCCAGAAGTTTGATTTGGACAGAAAAGGAAGAGAATGTTTCTCGGCTGACTTCACTTCCCAGCTTCTGCTGCAAGGAGATGAGCAGCTCCAAAACACTTTAAAATGCAGGCTTTGATGATGACTGTGAAACGACATCTATTTCACAGACATGCATCAACAAAAGAACTGCAGGCACAGGCACAATATATTCCATGATATAGTGCCTTGCAGATAACTATTTTTTTTCCAAAAAATGGCCAGCTCTGAGTATTCAGCCAATTCCTCTTCCTTGGCCCAACAACTCCCACTAGACCTTTGGCATTTTGCAAAGTTAGTCATAAGCCTAGTAAAGTTTAAGTTCTAGGGTTTAGTCTCCATTATCACTTTCAGCAATTTGATGTAACAGAAGTTTTGTCAAGAACACCCACTAGAGATTACTTGTGTCTGAGACTCCTGGAGGACAGGGAGTCCATTCCATTCTCCTGAGGAATGGAGAAAGTATAATTACTATCTTCATAGAAAGGAAACAGGCTGGCTAATACTGATCCCCAGGAACACTGTTACAGTTAATTGTTCAATAATCCAGGAACAAGCATCTAGGAAAAAAAAGGAGCAGGAAGCCAAACAGGACTGATTGTCAAAAGCAGACTACATCAAAACAATCAACATTCTTTAACAGGAGTAAACAGCCAATTATACATGTGGGAAGCAGCAGATGGGCTGATGTATGGATTTTATAGGGGTGCTCAGACCCCATCTGACAGGGCATGCTCATAAGCAAGCTAGGGCAATACAGTCCAGTGAAACTGCCTTGGTGGGGCAGAGATGTGAGAACAGTCATCAACAAGAGTCACAAAGGTCTGTGAGCATTTCCATGTTGAGCTGTATCCCTTTACTACTTTGACTGACAACTGGCAGAAACCACCACCCTGCCTTTTTTTTTTCTCTCATTTTTTTTTCTCATTTTTTTCTCATAAATTCTCAAGCCTTTTAGCACCAACAGCAGGCAGTTTACCTCATGGGCAACCTTCTCAGCATGGTCAAAAAGGTTTGTTTCCACGAGTCCAAAAGAGTAGTAGCCCTTCACGTAGCTAACAAAAGGGGGAAAAAGAACACATCATGCATTTATAACTAGGTTTAATCCAGGACTGAAAAAACACACTAGAAAGAGCATTTAACTCAAAAAAGTCCTTACAGGGCAGTTTACAACAAGGGTTCAAGATCACAAGATACAGAACTACTGATTCTCAGAGGAAATGAGTGACCCTGAGACACCAGCATGGCAAACAGTGACAAGATGCCCATCAGAAAGGACATTTCCATCCCTGGATGAGATGGAATCACCAGCTACACTGAACCAGCTGCTGATCTCCATAACAGTTGCAAGATGCAGAATTAAAAGGCTAGAAGCGAGACACTGCTGTCACCAAAGCTACCTGAGCATGTCAAAGGCAATCTTCCACATTTTCCCCAGTGCCCACAAAACCCAGGAGGGTACTTTTACACGAAGAGAACTTTTAAAACTAGCTGTAAATCATCCCCATTAAGCCGTAAAGGCCCAACATAAAGGAAAACTAGGGATGTTATGCACACCTGATTTATTTAATGGATCAAGATGAATAGTATTTTTTTTGGAAGAAATGAAGAAATTTTGCCACTGCCCTGGGTGAGGACATGATTTTATCCTGTGTGTTACACACCATGTGCTATATTTGACAGCAGTGAGACACAGCTTACTTAAGAAAAAACACTCAACAACAGTGTCAAGAGGGACACTGGAGCCACGTTCTACCTGTGGTCAAGTTTAATTAACTTCTAGACTCTTGACTTTTGTCTACATGTCTGTTTCCAAAAGAACTTGTAAGTCTGAGCTTAAAAACCACATAGTCCACGCACACCAGGTAAAGAGCAATTCCCAAATGAAGCAGGACCCACCTGCTCAGTGGAACATCACGTGTCCAGAAAGGATAAACACGGGCAACAGAGTCTCGCATCTGACGCTGATATCCCAGGTAGAAGTAAGTGTCATGGGAAAATTTGAGGGCTAGCAGGTCAGTTGGGTGACTCTGCAGAATCTTCTCCCATAGATCACAAGCTTTTGGAAGTTGGCTAGAAATAAAAAATTATTTCCATCACTAAAAGAAGGCACACATGCCTGTCCCTACTAATCTTTCTTTTAGTGATATTTCTATCACTAAAAGAAGGCACACATGCCTGTCCCTGTTAATCCTGAACTCAGACTATGCTGAAAAATAGAAAATTCAGCACCAAATGTCTTATTCTCTTCCCTGAAGGAATTATTTAGTCTTTTCTAAGCTAATAATGGGATTATTTTCATTTGGTACTTTCTGAGAAATTTTATGAAAGAAATTGTGTTGGGTTACACCAAATCACTGTAATACACAAGGAAAATGAAACAAGCTTAAGTCATAAATCTAAAAATTTTCCTACAGGGCTGAATAGCTCCTACAGGGACCCCATAATTAATGGAACTTTGTATGTACAAAGACACCTTCCCTCTCCTTTTGTGGGGAACAAACCCAGCGGCAGAGCTTCAGTAACTTCCTCATTTCCTGTGCTGAGATGTGAGGCAAATCCATGCTCACCCAATTGTTTGGCAAACAAATAATGAAAGTAAATCATTAGCCCATATGTTCTGCAGTTCATATAGATTTATCATATGGAATGAAGCAGTAAGCCTCTACAGCACATGTGACACTCTTATCTCCCTGCTTTACAGGAGAAATAGGTTTTGACATAGGGAGGCAAGAGAGAGAAGTCTGTAACTTTCTTTCATCAGAGTCTGGCCCCCATACTTCATTTCCTAGTTCTAAACCACACTGATGGATCTGTGGCAGATTTAAAAATTGGAGTGCTTTACTGCTAGGAAGTGGTGCCAAATAGAGCACTTTACCTCCTACAGCTGCTCACCAGCTAGACATGGCACTTAGGGTGGAGAGGGAAACTCAGGAACAATCTGTGACATCTCACCCTGATCCTTTGCTAGATGTCAGCTAACATCACGCACCACTACTGCCAACCTTCACTTCTGCCTGCAGCAGACAAAGGAACTCTTCACAATCCCTTGAGCAGGGTGACAGAGGACTCACCCCCTGGCAAACACATCCAACGCCAACACATGAAGCCTCTCCCGCTCTGTCAGTGGCTGTGACTTGGAAAGTGCCACCATGGCTCTCACAGCACTGTCCAGCTCCTTGTCGAGTCTCACGGTCCTTCCAGTGCCAATCAGCTCCAAGCCATTGGCAATGACGTGTCCCATTGCTGCAGGAAACAGCGCAGCACCAGCTGAGCTCACAGCAGAGCCTTCAGCTCCACAAAACACCAGAGCATATGCAGTAAAACAGACTTGTGGACACAGGGCTCCAGGAAGTCTCCCAAGCCTGAAGTTCTCAGGTTTTTGTGACAGCTACTCAAATATTATGTGAAACGAAAAGAAAAAACCACCACGCAAAAGCATTCTGCCTGCTCTAGATTTTGAGGTACAGAATTCTATAAATTATCCCCTTGCCCTTGCATAAAAAAAGTCAGTTAAATACCAAGAGAACAGGCATTAACCTAGCACTTTCCATGCTCAGAATCAAAGGTTATACTCACTAAAGTTTGGATCTGCTGCTTTTAGCTTGGAGAGACATCCCTCAATACCTCCAAGGCTCTCATTATTGGTCCAAGTTGCATACTGTAAGAGAGACAGAGCAAGAGAGGGTCAAGAAATCCTCTGTGATTCTGGGCTTCTTTTTGTTCTCAAAGACAATTAAAATTCAGAAGCAAGGCAAATGACTAAAAGACAAATGTTGCATTCAGGTAGGTTTAGTGTAGTAGAAAACAGGGGTTTAATATAATTCAGTCACCAGCAGAACCAATTACCCTGAATTTCTACGGGGCTTTTGTCAACTGGCTGATTTGCTGGTATCAAATGGAATGAGCACACTGGCTGAGGTTTTCACCACAGCTGCAGCATCTGGCAGAGCCCTCTGCTTAAAAGGGTTCCCTGCTGCCAGCTAAAGGCTGAAGTCCTGCGGTGGCCTGATTTTGAGGCTCTCCCAGCTGATAAGGAATTTAAATATCAGCTACAGTAAAGAGTGTTTCATGCACGAGTCCCTTCAAATCACATCTTCTTGTGCTTTTCGGTCATACCTGCGTCAGCACAGCATCAAAGAGCTTACAGGCTTCATTGCTGGTCGTGGACAGGACGAGTCCAGCATCCTGCCAGGCCTGCATGACAAAAAAACACAAAATGAGCTCCTTTTACACCCTCATCTTCCAGGTTACACTGACACATGTTCATACTGATGCTGTTCTGATATTTTAATCAGCTGCGCACTTTTAAAAAGAAAAGTTGGAAGGTCAGTGTGAGGCAGAAACAAACCTTTTGTTCAGCTGTAGTTACATCTAAGACTCAATTAGCTGGAGCTAGTAGTGAGAATAAAGAAGCCAACAATTACCAAGTGTACCAGAAGATCTCAATGGGTTGCCCAGCTCATAATGACAGCACCGTTCTGAATTCATTACCGCTGTTGGTGAGTGCCTCTGCTACGGGCACACCCCGTGTGAAGTAGAGACATGGTAAAATAAAACCCTGTTCTCCTATAATTTATAAATCTGTAACCTTCTATAAACAATAATGTTCTTCTGAATCAACCTGCAGACCAAACAGCCTGGCAGAGCAAATCCACTAAGTCTCTGGAGTTAACCAACTGAAAATTTAGATCACAGATTTATAGACAAGCCTGACAACAATAAGAACATGGGAAATGGATAAAGCTAAAAAGCAAAACAGAATTGGGCTGACATAGTTTCTAGTAACATGACTGAGGCACAATATCTCCTGGCTGGCTGCTGGCAAATGAGCAGAGATCATTTGAGAAGCTGCCCCAATCACTTCAGATTACTTTAATGCAGTACACAGAACATAGAGGATAGCCATATATTATAAAAACAGACCCAGGGCTAGCTAATTCAGACTTCTAATGGGGGCTTAGACCTTCCTGCTGCTGCAAGAATACAGCTCTTCTCATTTTACATTTTAAAGTATTTCCTAGCCATAATAATCTGTCAAAAATTTTAAGTAACCAGGCAAAGTAAACTTAGTTAATACACCCTAAAGCTTTCCCACTGTGATTGGATTAAAGGCTCACATTCCAACAGCTAAAGCAATTGAGTCTTCAAATTACATGCCTGAAAGACTAGACTTGAATCTAAAATTACACATTTTCTTTACAATTCATACTATATCCATGATACTGAAATTGGCTGGAATAAACTTCCTAACACAATTTGAAGCACTAGAAAGCAGGCATTGGTTATCTGCACAGGACATACTCTCCTTTTTCTGTGGGTGTGGTGAGACTTTGCAACAAGACCTTTATCCATCATAACCACACTGTCCTGGTTTAGGGCAAATTTAGTCACCCTAGGACATACATATTCATTAATACTTGCTTCTTATCTAATACACAGAACTAACTGCTGGAATGAATTTGCAGGCATCTGCCTCCTACTGGAAGTTCTTTTATGGGCCTGGAGAGGCATAAAAAAGACCAAACTTTTATGGGGTCTCTGGTGGTCATATTCACTGAATGCTTCCATATTAAAGGCAACCTTTCCTTCAACTTTTTCTTTGGGCATGTTTCTGTGTTCCATAACTTGCCAAAAAACCACTGTAGTCCTTCTTATCTGTTTCTCCACTGGTTCCAGCCATGTTTATAATCCTGTGTGCATACCTTTAAACCCCTTTATCTTTTTTTGCTAGTTAGTCATTAAGGTCTATTCAGCAAACTCGGGGGAGCTGAAAATTTTTATTCTCTATGTCATTTATCATCCAGAAAAAGAATAAAGAGAAAAGTCAAGCAGGTAGCAAGGTTACACTTGCTACTTACAGGCTACCTTCCATGGTGCCCTGTAAAGTAGGCCAGGAGCCATCTCAGTCATCAAAAACAAGCTTAGTTTGGAGCAGGTCTCTGCATCACTGCCTGTTTTACACAACAGCTTGAGGTGCTTGCCAAGCAGAAAATGATGTCCCGTTCGGAGGGGACTTGATGCTGATTCACAGGAATGGAAAAGTTTGTGTGTGAACACCAGAACAAACCAGCAGAACAAGGGTTAGTGGAAAATGGGCCTGCATCCATCACTAAGGACAGTGCTGATCTAGCTGAGGTAGGTGCTATTTCCAGCCACTCTGGAAAGCCTCTGTCCTGCTATGGCTACAGTCCACCTGACTCACTCCTCACTGGAAAACTCCCACTCTGGCAACAGGAGAATGGCAGCAAGACCGTGTCACATCAGGGATACCACTACTCTGGCACTACTCTGTGCCACTACTAGCACATCAGGACAATGGGCTACAGGGAAGAACCACCCCACAGCAGCTGCTGGCTCCTAGGAGATGTAAAAGATGTGCTCCAAACCTAATCTGTCATTGCCAACTGAGAATTAAAGAACTACTGGGACCACAGAAAAGGCAGCACCCCCTGTTCTCTAAGACATACATAAGGGGTTCTGCCCAGACTATCTGGGACACTCAGGTCCTGAGGCTTCTCTCTAGTGAGGTATCAGACCGTGACTGAAGAAATCCAGGAGGAAGTGTGAGTGGGGAAAAATCATCCTCAAGAGTCTCTAAGGCAATTATCAGTTCCCCTTCCCACACAGGTTGCCTTTGGGTTCTCTTACATTGATCTCCCACAACACTCTCTCTAACTCCAGGAGAGAGTCCTCTCTCTGTGATGCCTCTTGCATTAGAGAGTCACGGCTTTTGCTCTTCTCACTGCTTCTTGGTGAGACCAAAGCCTTGCCCTTTCCCCTGCTGAGAGCTCAGTCATGAGATCTGGTGACTGTTTATTTGTATTTTTTTCTCTGCTAGAATCTTAGCTGGCTCTGAGAGTTGTGCTCTCTGTGGGCTGCAGTTGGCACCTCTTGAATTCCTTGTGACAGATCCCCAGAGCTCTGTCAATCATGCACCTGTCACACGCAACCTTCAAGACTTTGCTTTAACCTGCCACTGCCCTAATTAACCAAAACACAACCATAAAAGTTTATCAGAAAGAGAGCATGTAAATTACTTAATCAGTAAGCAGCTCCTGTAGGTTGCACCCTTTGACCCGAGGCTGGGTCAGTCGAAGGCCTGACCCACTTCTGAGGCCCACGGAAAAGGGCAGGTGGGTGCCGTGGGACCCCTGCGCTGGGAGCAAGACCCAGAGATGCTCAGCATGAGTCTGCTTCCCCAGTAGAAGGGATGGGTGCAGCGACCCTTNGTGAGCGCCGGGTACGGGCGGAGGCCCCGCGCCGCCGCTGAGGGACGCCGCGGGAGTTCGGTGGCGATTATTGGCCTCCGAATCTTTGTTCCTTCTTTCAGAGTGACCTCCGCCCCTTGGTATCCGAGGTTAAATACTGTTCTCACCGGCCTCCGGAGGAGGTTCCGGTGCCCTCGGGCTGCTGTCCCAGCCGTTGGGCCGCCCCAAGGAGCAGCGCCCGGCAGGCCGCGCGTCCTCCGCCCCGTCCCCTCCGGCCGCGATGGCCGCGCTCCTCCTCCTCCTGCAGCTTCTCCTCGCCTGCTGCCGCCGAGGCTCGGCGGCGTCCCCTGTCCGTATCCAGCCGTCACCCCTGCGCGTCAGCTGCCCGGGGCCTCACGGCCAAGTCTTCCAGCGGCAGGACAACGAGCACAGGGTGTCGTGCCTGTGGAACGGCACCGTGACCCTGCGTTACCAGCCTGCCCCAGGCGCAGGGCCGGAGGTAGAGAGGGAGGAGGGGCAGCCACCATCCCCACCTGGCTGCCTCTGGTACCTGAACTCTGCTTCCGTGAGGAACATCTCACGCTGGTCAGGCCAGGTGGTGCTACAGACGGAACAAGCTCCCTCACCCGGGGCCTCCAGCCTTCTTACGGTTCAGTGCTCCTCTGCCTCCTGCGTTGCACCCGAGTGCTTTCACCACAACGTGAGCGTCGAGATCTCGAGGCAGGATATGCGGCTGTTCGTGCTTTGGCCGCAGACACACGTTATCCAAGTGTGGCAGCCGGTGGAGCTGGGCTGGTGTGCGCGCCTCGGGAGTGCCGGCTGGCAGTACCGCTTCAGCAGCCGGGGAGGTGTCCCCTCGACCCTTCTCCTTCCCAGCAGTGAGCACCAGGACACATCACCTGCTGTCTACCCAACAGCTGAGTTGCAACAGACCTGCGCCACCTACTACAGCTACCGCTTGACTGTGCGCTACAGGCACCCCGGGATCCACGTTGCTTTGGTCACTATTGAGCAGATGCCTCACATAAGCCTCAACCTCTCTCTCAAGGTGGAGCCTGACTTGTTGCATGTTCTCAGTATCAGCTCTAAGCTCCTCAGTGTTCGTGAGCAGTCCCTCAGATTATCCTGGTGGCTTCAGCCCCTTACCCTGGGTACGCTTGCCTACAGACTGGTGGACACACAGGCTATAGGAGGTTGGCTCTGCTCCTACAGTTCATTTACGCTGTCGAGCAACTTCTGTGCCATTTCTACACCTCAGAGCCTGGATGAGATAGTGGTGGCCAGCGTTTACTTCCATGTTGATGGAAAGAGGTTTGAGGAATTGACAGGGGAACTGCACCTGCTCAATGGTACCCTGAGCTTATCTGCTGCCAAAGAAACTCCCATCCATGTCAGTCTTTGTCCAGAGAAGACTAACAGCGGCACTTACATTTTCAGGTACAACCAGGGAACATTTTACACATCTAAAGACAACAACAGCACTTTTTCCACAGATGACCCTAACACACGCACTGTGTTCTACCAATACAAGGAGCTCTCCTACTTACTCAGCATAGAGTTTCTGGCCTTAGAGTGGTACAAGTTCAAAATGTACCTTTATATGAATCAGAAGAGGGCTTTGATTAGGTCACTGGCAGAAAGAGACTTTGACGTCCACGTTTTCAGCAGTGGCCCTCCTTCTTTTCTGCAGAACTTTAGTTACTTAGTGTGGTTTATCCCTGCTCAACATCCGATGCTACAGTGTGAGTGGACCTTCTATCTACAGCTTTTTGGCACAAAAAAAGACCATATTGTCCAGAGTAGCATGTACACATACAACGACCACGTGAAAAATGCCACACGTTTTGTCCGTCGCTCTGCTTTACCCTTTGATATAGAGAAATACACGGGGTTTGTGGCAAAAGTGAATTGCACCAGCAGTGCACCTACACCAGCTCTTTTAAGTGTCAGGGTCAACAACCATACTGCAAAAACCATAGAAGCACCAGTGGTTTGTGAGAAAAAAGAATGTAGGATAACCAGGTGTTGGATTCAGAGACCTGATCCCAGATCCATTATCTTGTACAAGAAAAGGGCATTAGAATTTTTCCTCTTTGTCAAGTTGAACGTAGACTGCCACATTGGCATATCTATCAAGCCTTTATGGAATGTCTATTCTGTTAAGGACACAAAAACTGAGCCGGACTGGTCACATCCAGTAAACACTTCTGCAATGTTTGGCATAAAAATGATACATTTAACTATTCCCAGTAATACTTTAGATTATGGGTTGTATCTCTTTTATTTCACTGCTGAGGTAGTCCCAATTAGGACCTCAATAGTCCTCAAGGCCCGTGATATGATTTATGTTCAGATTGAGAGAGCTGATCTATTGGCAAATATTTCAGGAGGCTCGGTCCGCACAGTGGGTTTTTCTGAGAGTTGGACTCTTGATGGCTCTGAATCCTCTGATCCTGATTCACAGGAAGGACCACTGATATTTACTTGGTACTGCACTAAAGACTCAGTAGACTATAAAACCATGAAATTCAGCCTGAAAAACAGATGCCATCCATTCCAGAAGGATTTGAGATGGATAACACCCTCAGGTCCCATTCAAAAAATACCACCAGAATCCCTCCCAGGAAGCACCTTATATTATTTTCGCCTGGTGATTCAAAAGGGCAGAAGGAAGGCTTATGCTGATCAAGTTGTAGAGGTGGATCCTGGCCCTCCACTCATTCTGAATGTGAAATGTCTTGAAAACTGTGGTAGCAGTTTAATTCCAACAGAGAGATTTGCCCTGTCTGGAAAATGCTCAAACTGTAAACCAAGCAACAAGCCACTATATTACTGGTCCCTTTTTTCAGACACCTCTAAAGAAATTCATTTTGATTGGGCTTCCAAAACATCAACGGGGCGGTCTGAGGCTTACCTGTCTATACATGCTCTGACTTTCATAAAGCCTGCACATCCATCCTACGTACTTCACTTAAGCGTAACTACCTGGGATGGGAGGACCTCGTCCTTCAGAACACGCTTTTCGGTAAATACTCCACCTCAGGCCGGCAGGTGTAACATCAGCCCCCGCTACGGTATAGCCTTTCTGACAAAGTTTGCTGTTAAGTGTAGAGGATTCTCTGACAGCCATTTACCTCTGACGTATAAAGTGATAGTAGCTTCCGACGTACCCCGAACTACCACAGTAAATTCTGTGGTGGAAAACACATTTGGCACAATTCTGTACTTTGGTTCTGAGCCTAAAACTCCTCCATCTCTTCTCCCAGTTGGAGTGCCCTCTCACAGGTACGCTTTGACACTTTATGTTCAAGTCCGTGATTCCATCGGGGCATTTACCCAGGTGAATTTACGTGTCTACGTAAAGAACCCCCTTAAAACTCAATCCCTTTCAGCTGTATTTCACGAACTGCTGGCTTCAGCAAGCCGTTTAACATCTGCTCAGCAGACTGGGGATCGTCTTAGAGCTGGTTATTTGGCTTATCTTGCAGCCTCACTCTTAAACTATGTTAAAAACACACCAACTGTCCAGCTCCCTCAGGCTCGGCTTCGGGAAACTGTGGTTAAAACAGCCGTAAATATTTCAGTAAATAGCATCATGGAAGTCAACCAAGTAGTGGCTGTTCTTTCTGAAGTCACAGAGGCAGCTGAGAAAATGAATGTTAGGTCTCAAGACATTGCCATTGGGAAACTGACAGAAGTAACAGGAATTCTGAAGAGACAGAGGATTACGATCCGTTGGTCTGAGGAATCAGAAATTCAGACCAGTGGAATACTTAGATGCTTGTCCAATGTCCTGAGAACTGATCTTCTGCGTCTCAAGAATGTCAGTGCAAATGGAATTCAACATGTTTTCTCCATCATGGAAAGTATAACAGAAATAGTTTCCTGGGGAAAAGTCCCTGGAGAAATAGAAACTCTAATAGAAACAGGACACTGGAATATCACTCTGAAGAAAAATGAAGCCTGGAACATTACAAATTATTTGCCTGCCACATACAACTGCCACAATTGCTTTTATCCAACACTGAGAAAAGGAGACGGTTCAGGAGTGAGCCCGGATACTGTGTTTTCCACTGCCATTTTTGAATTTGATGAGAGCCCTTTCCCTTGGTTAGGTTACACATCAGATATCATATCAATGGTCATGGGGTTTAAAATGGCAGAGTCTGCAGCTAATGATGATCTAGTTCCGATCACGCCGGAAAGAGCAGACATTTTTCTTGCCAGGAAAGGTGGACTTACAACTTTTCATTTAGTGATGGGACCCGATAAAACAGAAACTTACACAACTGGAGGATTTAGTTTTGAGGTCAATAAAACTACCACGAGCATATACTTCCAGATCATGACAAAATTAAAAGTTACTTTCAAGGTGCTGATATTTAAAGGTACCAATCTCACTCACGCTCAGCCCATGGCCTCGTTTGCTGCTTTTCACAACACGCCAACAGTTGCAAGTGGAAATGGGACAACCACTGCTGACTGTAGCATTACAGGTCCCTATATAGTCTGTCTCCCAGAGTCCCTGCTGACAATCATAGTGCAGGGAAGTGGCGCAGACACTCAGAACATCTCCATTGTCTTGGAGACACACTATATCTTAAGGTACCCAAACCGGAAACTGGTGGGCATATACATTTTTAATGACAACTGCCTATTTCTGGACGGGATTAGAAATCAGTGGAGCAAAGACACCTGCAAGGTTGGCTCCTTGACCAACTGGCAGAAGGTACACTGTGTCTGTGACTCCAGGCGGAATCGCAGGAGTCTGCCGGCCCCTCCGGTATCCAACATCAAATTCCTGGCAGCCAAAGTAGTAGTTCTTCCCAACACAGTAGATCTGGGGAGACACCTGATAGCAGACTTACCTAAAAACCCACTGACCCTAATAACAGTGCTCTCTATTTTTGCTGTCTACTTGCTTTTGTGCTGCTGGGCTATAAGAAGAGACAGGGTTGAGAAGGAGATCAAGTACATTATCATTCTGCCAGACAACGAGGCCTCTGATGAAGGGAGCTTTTTGGTCACTTTGTACACAGGCAGTCGCTGGAATGCTGGGACCAAAGCAGAGGTCTTTCTGCAGCTCATCGGCCAGTACGGCAGGAGTAAATTCCGTTGTTTATGGCACCAGCCTTCTCCAGCTTTCCAACGGGGAAGCATTGATTGCTTTCTAGTAACTACTACGAAAAACTTGGGAGATATTCGTGCCTTCAGGGTCAGGCTCAATAACGAGGACAAATCTCCTACCTGGTTCTTAAGCAGAGCTGAAGTTGAGGACATGTCAACCAGGAAGGTTTGGTTCTTTCTGTGCAGAAAATGGCTTTTCNCATTTATCATCCAGAAAAAGAATAAAGAGAAAAGTCAAGCAGGTAGCAAGGTTACACTTGCTACTTACAGGCTACCTTCCATGGTGCCCTGTAAAGTAGGCCAGGAGCCATCTCAGTCATCAAAAACAAGCTTAGTTTGGAGCAGGTCTCTGCATCACTGCCTGTTTTACACAACAGCTTGAGGTGCTTGCCAAGCAGAAAATGATGTCCCGTTCGGAGGGGACTTGATGCTGATTCACAGGAATGGAAAAGTTTGTGTGTGAACACCAGAACAAACCAGCAGAACAAGGGTTAGTGGAAAATGGGCCTGCATCCATCACTAAGGACAGTGCTGATCTAGCTGAGGTAGGTGCTATTTCCAGCCACTCTGGAAAGCCTCTGTCCTGCTATGGCTACAGTCCACCTGACTCACTCCTCACTGGAAAACTCCCACTCTGGCAACAGGAGAATGGCAGCAAGACCGTGTCACATCAGGGATACCACTACTCTGGCACTACTCTGTGCCACTACTAGCACATCAGGACAATGGGCTACAGGGAAGAACCACCCCACAGCAGCTGCTGGCTCCTAGGAGATGTAAAAGATGTGCTCCAAACCTAATCTGTCATTGCCAACTGAGAATTAAAGAACTACTGGGACCACAGAAAAGGCAGCACCCCCTGTTCTCTAAGACATACATAAGGGGTTCTGCCCAGACTATCTGGGACACTCAGGTCCTGAGGCTTCTCTCTAGTGAGGTATCAGACCGTGACTGAAGAAATCCAGGAGGAAGTGTGAGTGGGGAAAAATCATCCTCAAGAGTCTCTAAGGCAATTATCAGTTCCCCTTCCCACACAGGTTGCCTTTGGGTTCTCTTACATTGATCTCCCACAACACTCTCTCTAACTCCAGGAGAGAGTCCTCTCTCTGTGATGCCTCTTGCATTAGAGAGTCACGGCTTTTGCTCTTCTCACTGCTTCTTGGTGAGACCAAAGCCTTGCCCTTTCCCCTGCTGAGAGCTCAGTCATGAGATCTGGTGACTGTTTATTTGTATTTTTTTCTCTGCTAGAATCTTAGCTGGCTCTGAGAGTTGTGCTCTCTGTGGGCTGCAGTTGGCACCTCTTGAATTCCTTGTGACAGATCCCCAGAGCTCTGTCAATCATGCACCTGTCACACGCAACCTTCAAGACTTTGCTTTAACCTGCCACTGCCCTAATTAACCAAAACACAACCATAAAAGTTTATCAGAAAGAGAGCATGTAAATTACTTAATCAGTAAGCAGCTCCTGTAGGTTGCACCCTTTGACCCGAGGCTGGGTCAGTCGAAGGCCTGACCCACTTCTGAGGCCCACGGAAAAGGGCAGGTGGGTGCCGTGGGACCCCTGCGCTGGGAGCAAGACCCAGAGATGCTCAGCATGAGTCTGCTTCCCCAGTAGAAGGGATGGGTGCAGCGACCCTTCCCCCTTTCCGGATCCAAACAGCAGCTTCCCTCCTCCGAAACCTACCCGAGTGTATGAGGCTGAGCTCCAGCCACAGCGAGCCCGGCTCAGNCTTGACAAGAACAATTCCGTACAAGACTGGAAATTTTCTGTCACGGACCCCCAGATACCTCTACCCAAATTTGACTACTTTCTTATTAATTTTAACAGGAGACTGACAGAGTACCATCTATGGCTCTCAATTTTTGCTCCTGTTATTGCAGGAGCTTTCACCAGATTCCAAAGGTTGTCTACATTTTTAGCAGTAATATTATTCACCTTGCTTGTTAACATTATGTTCTTTAATGCTGAAAAGAATGACGAAACTCCAATATACCTGAGGTATTTGAGATCAATAACAGTAGGAATTGAATGTGCTTTGCTTACCCTCCCCGTGGAAATGTTAATAATTGCCTTATTTAAGTATTCCCAGAAGGATCCTCCTCCTGTTGTGACTAAGATGTACCCAAAGGTAGATTCTACATACTGGAATAATTGCATAATATCTGAAAAAGATGCAAATGTAATAGACACAGAGGAGCAGACGATAGCTGTGAATTCCCCTCAGAAGGGTAGAACGTCCCAGAAGTCAGGTTCCAGTTTCATAGAAAGGGGCATCTTTTCCAAAGGAAGGAGACTAAGCACTACCATCAGGCAGCTTCGCAAGATCCCGGACACTGAGCCCTTGCTGTGCTGGTGGTGTGTCTGCGTGGCCTGGGGGCTGGTTCTGAGCATAACTGTGCTCTCATCCTTCTTCATTGTGCTCTATGGCTTGTCCTATGGCTACCAGACCTCCCGAGAGTGGCTCATAGCATCTGGAACCTCCTTTCTTCAGAACGTGTTTTTCCATTCAATTCTGAAATCCTTACTTTTCTCAGCTATGAGCACAATTCGTCCAAAATACTGTGAAGACATCAGCTGGGTAACTCGGGAAAAGCATGTGGAGATTAACTCAGCTGAAGAAACTGAGAGAGTTACCTGAAACTTGCTGATGTCAGAGGCACCAAGCAATATCAGCCCTTTGGAAGCTGATGAAAGCAAACATACTGAGAAGGGCAAACATTTGAATAAATGCACTTATTTTCATGAAATGTTTCACCCATCACCTTGTCTTTTTATCACTTCTATTAAATTTTGCATATTCCACTGAGAATGCCAACAGTTATCACTACAGCCGATCGCTGAGTAGAAGCTGGTTTCAAAAAACTTCTCCCACCCAAGTTTTGTGGCTGAGCATGACCTTGTATCTCACGGCAGTACCAACTCCTCTGCCCAGCTCGCAGAGGTGATGCCCAAGGAGCCAGCTCCGTGCTGAGCATGGCTCTCCCCTCTGGCTGAGCACGATATAAGAGCAAAAAATACCCTGAGGGCTGGAAACATCGGCGTGTCCATCCCGAGGACCGGGAGCGCCTGGGTGTCCATCCCGAGGGCTGGGGACGCGCTGGGGACACGGCGCGTCCACCAAAGCCCGGGCAGGGAATGAGGGAAGGCAGGACGCGTTCGCGGGCGCACGGCGCCCCCTGGCGGCCGCCCGGCGCCCCTGCCCCTTTCGGGGAGGCCCCGGAGCCGCGGCGTGCGCGCGCGATCCCGGAAGTGGCTCTGTGGGCACCGCGCGTGGGGGAGCGGGAGCGGGGGAAGGGAAACGGGAACGGGAGCGGGGGAAGGGATAGCCCCGGAGAAAACTGGAGCTGGCGGGCAACGGGAATCGGGAGGCAAACAGGAGCTGGGGACGGAACGGGAAATGGGGGGTTGAGGGCGGGCGGAGAGACACAGGAACCGGGAATCGGGGAGCAAAGGGCGGCTGAGGAGGGGAACGGGAGACGGGGGGAAAGGAACTGGGAGCTCCGCGTGGGGGTGGAAACGGGGACCTAGGGAGAGCCCGGGGGAGCTGTGAACCGGGAACTGTGGGGCAGAGCGGAGCCGGGCAGGGAACCGGGAGCCGGGCGGCGAAGGTGAACGTGAGCCAGCGGAGGGGGAACCGGAATCCGGGCGGGGGAACCGGGGGTGGGGGAGGACAGCGGAGCCCGGAGCGGGGGAAGAGCTGCTGGCCGGCGCTGCCGACCGGGAGACACTCACGGTTTCCGAGCTAGAGGCCACTGTCTTCCAGCTCCAGGCACCCTTGAGCCAAAGAAGTGGATCTGTGCCCTGGTAGTTAGTAGGGATATGTAACTATATTCTTACGACTGTAATGACATATTTTATGTAAATAAAGTTTAAGACCTTCATGCTTCTGGATCCCATACCAGAAATATTTCCCTCGTGCCTTAACTTCCCGTGTAAATTACCAGCAAAGCTGTTACAATGAGAGCATTAGTGATACTTTGTGTCACTTTGTGTCTTGCCTCAAACAGAGCCTGTGATCTCTACAAATATTACAAGGTTGTGTCAGGAGCCTGATGAAGGCTCCCCGTGAAAGTTTTATTCTGCAGTGTTCCTCCTCCAATATTCCCAGATGCAGCAGTCTGAGGTTGTTCAGACCAAAGAAGTTTTTTTTTTTTTTTTTTAATGAAAGTTGTAAGAACATACTTGGATTCTGCTGGTAAAATGACTTGTAACGAGATGTGCTCCCCGGGCTCATTGCGATACCAAGCCCTCTAGCATGTGCATCAACTTTGCACTGATCTGTTGATTAAATCAGTGTTTTTACTAGCACAAAAATCACTACACAAAAAAAGGTGTAAAACCCCCCAAAATTCCCAATAGGTAGGCAAAACCTGAGATTTGGATTAAGAAAGAAATTAGTTATTTATGTGGCTGTAATGGTTTGGGCTTCTTTGTTCTTTAGTCCAGGCCTGGAAAAAGCAAGAGAGGATTGGCAAGAGTTTTTTGCTCCTTTCGTCAGAGCCTGGTGAAAGCATTTTCACCTGCTCTTAATGTTTTCTTTTTTGTTGCCCATCTACACCTGAACCATGCTGCCTCTATTGAAGTCTCCATTTAACTACAAGCCATAATAACTTTGCACTGTCTTCTCCCCCAGCTGTTCATTTATTTTGTCTTCATTTTCCCAACGTGAGTGAAGCTGTTACTCATTAACCATGCTTGCAGCCATGTGTATGTGCAGAAAGGAAGCACACATTTCAATCTGGCAGGAAACATCACAGTGGTTTTAAGCCATATCTACCTAGACCTATAGCCACCTCTTTGAAAAACATGGGCAACATACAATTTCTGTCAAGACCCCATCAGCTCTGCTGCTTAATTAGCTCTACTGTGAGCCCACACTTCCTTTTTGGACCTCAATGAAATCTTAGTCAAACCTGTCCGTGTTTACTGGACAGATGGAGATCTAAAGCCAAAGAAAAGTTTATTAAATATCTGTGACATGTTGAGGATGCTGCCAATTAGTGGATTTTGAGCTGCTTGGGTAGAAAGTCAGCACTGTGAAAATTTTATGTGCCTGCCTTCCTAGCATGTGACCCAGGAGGAGCAGTCCACTCTGGTTATAGTGAATTGTAGGATCTGCATATCCCCATCCATGATTACATTTGTCATATGAGAAAAAGCCACTTTCATTCTGTTTTACTTGTGATGAACAGAGAAGTAAATTTGTCCAAAAGAACTTCTGTAAGGAAAGAGCCTAAGTAGAGACCCTCTGGAGAACAGACTGTGCAGGGTACAGAACATGCACAAAAGGAATGGCCTGGCACTCAGTGATAAAATAGGTCTTCAGCTCTCTAACGCATTTCTCTGTGTCCTACAGAGAATTATGGAAGTGGTTCTCGTATATGTACCTTGATACCTGTTTGGTTCATGAGGTGTTGAAAGAAGTACAGCCTCAGTACCTGCATATTTTTTAGTCAAAGTAATCCAAGTACTAGTTGGAAGCCATGTCTTTCTGACAGGGGCAAACAGAGTAACCTGAAAACACTGTAAAAATTCAGGAAGTCTTATGCCTGCCTGTATACACCTTGTTCCATATTGCTACTTGGCTAGAAGACAGGAATTTGACATAGGTGTATGTCAGGAAGTTTGTAAGCTGCTAATCCCTGACTAAAAGACTTAATTTTTGCTGTAAACTGTAACCAGTGAAGTGACCTTGGTGTGAAACAAGGAACCTGTTTGCAAATTTTTGTGACAGAATAACCATCAAGTGCCCTGGAGAAGAAAACTTTCTAAGGGTTGGGTGACCGTGGGCTTTGCTCTGTCAGATGTGCTGCCAGTGGATCTCCCAGGTGCTTTTCTGTGCTTACCGTCCACACCAGGTGGGATAACAAACCTCGAGGAGTATGTCCCAGAGGAAATGAGCAGGGCTGCAGAAGGTGTGCTGCGCCATGTGCATGCAGAAGTTTCAGGTATAGGAGGGACAGGCCTGTCTTTATTCCTAGGCTTTATTGAAGCTGGCACTCTTCACCCCATACCCCTCACCCCTCAGTTAGTTTTGTTTGCTTTTTTTCTGGACAGTTTTTCTTTACTTCATTCTGCAGTCCCCAGCTTGAGCTCAGTCCTAACAAACCAAGAGCTGCACTCACACTTCATTGGAAAAAATCTCCCTTTCCCAGGTATGTTACTGCTGAGCATCTTCTTGGTCACGGGAGAAAGTGGATACCAGCTCCACAGCACAGACATTGTCACACGCAACCCCATGTCATGGGGCTGAGTCTTTCCTTGCAGTGCCAACTTTGCTTTCTGTAGGGAGATTAATCACTGGAGATGTATTTCTTCCTTTCAGGATTTTGTCAAATGGCAGTGTCTTATTTCCCAAAATACTGTGTTAGCCTCTCCTCCTGTATTTCCACAAGATCTTGGTGCTCCTATTTTTAGACTCTGTTGTACTGTATTGTATTCTGTATTGCACTAAGTTCAGATAGTGCTGAACCAATCTGATACTTTCAGTGGTACATGTGTGGCCCTGTACTTAACTTTTTTTTAAAGACAACTTCAAAAGTAATGGTCATCATTTATATATTAATAAAGCAACTTGCTCTTCCCCCTACGGCTATTAATGTAACAAATTTCTAATAGGGAGCAGCAGTTTGGAAGGGAGACAGAATGAGTTCAGGACAGAGGGTAACTATGGCTGTAGGTTGATTTTTTCATTGTGACTGAACCAGAAGGAGATTTAATGAAATCTGATCTCATGTCTGGCTTTTCCATTTTGGCAAAGAATAACAGCTCTGTGATCCAGAATTGATGATCACTTCAGCAACACTTCAGTGTTTGGATCTCTTGTGTTATGGGTAGATGATGCCTCTTGTGCAGCCTTCCCATGTGAAGCTTTAAATTCTCACCTAATTTGAGGTTCTTACCAAATACTGCCTAATTTAGAGCAGGTGCATGCCATCTCTGAGTAAGGGGCACTCAAGCTTGGTTTTTATTGAGTGTTGGTTTCTCAGCTTTGTTAAATCACGGATCTTAAGTATAAAGGCCTTTTTGAGATTCATCGTGTTCGGAAAGCTTTTTTACCTAAGGAAGGGATTTGATTTGCCTGTCTGTGTTACTCCTCTTTCCCTACAACTGTTCAGAAAACACACTGGCTTTCACATCCATGACCACCTAGACTGTTTATCCTGCTGCTGCCATGGGGAATCCATGGAAGCTGTTTTTCAGGAGCGGGGCTTGGGGCCTACTCTGTGACCCACGGCTAGAGGGAAGCCTGCAGGAATCTCTGTTCCTTCCAAGCAGAGAAAGCATAGCAATGCCAGCACAACCCCCCACCCTGGGGAAAAGGGTGCTGCAACAAATCAAGGTTTAATTCAATCAAGTGATCTTTGGGAGAGTGAGTAAGGATGAAAGTTCTGAACGGTCGCGGTTGGTGGAATTACAGTCCTGGGCTAATTCGTGCTGAACTCAAGGAAAGTCACCTCAAAGGAAGGAAGAGCAGGGAGACAGCCACAGGTGACCTAAACGTGCCTTCAGGGCTGTAGCACGAAGAAGGACCAGGAGGAAAAGTTGTTCACTTGGGGATTAACTAGCAAGTAAGAAGGTTCTGCTGTTTTATCTACTACCTGATCAATTAGGCAGCAGATTGTTTTTCTGAAGAAGGCACGTGCATTGCTGGTGCTGAAGAGTATTTAAATATTTGTCACACCAAACTGGCACGTGCCAGGGTATGAACTCCTGCCCTTCTACTAGAGAGCACTCTTACCCGTAGAAAAT
Organism: Tichodroma muraria; assembly: GCA_013390105.1. NCBI lineage: Eukaryota > Metazoa > Chordata > Aves > Passeriformes > Sittidae > Tichodroma > Tichodroma muraria. The sequence continues at coordinate 21,915 of WAAG01081774.1, forward strand.
CGAGCTGTGAATATTTTAATAGATTATTGTCGTCAACAGTGGATANACAAGGGTTTTGTAGGAGAGGATTAAGGGTGTGTCAACAGTTGGCTTTATCTGACAGCCTTCCAAATTAAAGTCTGCGTCTGTTTATAGGCACTTTGTTTCTTGTATGGTTTCTCTAGTTTATCAGTGACTCAGAAATACAGGAGTCTCCTGTGGAGTATTAAGAGGGGCTTAACCTATGCATTGTAAATACTTGTGCTAATGAGGACTGAAGCAAAGAAAATCAGATTACTTATCTGTGCTACTACTTTGCCACTGACCCTGACAATTTGAGGGTGATTTATGATTTCTGGCACGCCTTCCAGGCCTCTTAGCAGAGTGCTCCAAGCAGAATTGCCCTGAAGTCTTTAGGAGTCTCCAGAGAACTGGACCGAGAGCCATTTCCCCAAGTCTATATCAGGTATCAGTTGCAGACAGCACAGAGAAACACTCTTTCAGCACTACCTATCCCATGCCTCTTTTACTGCAGTTATTTCCTTACTATGGCACTGAAATCTGTGCGCTTCACGTTTTGCCAGGACATGTGAGCCAACCTCACACACGTCCTGCAGCACTCCAGGCTTGACCTGGCAGGTTTCTGTGGAGCGTGTTAGTTCAGTGGTTACCCAAGCATGAGGGTAACTGTGTTCTTTCCAGAAGAGCTGGGCATGTGCGTCAAGTAAGGATGTGTTCAAGTACCTTGTGGCTTCCAGTCAGAGTGGAAAATGCTTGGGCAAAATTCAGTTCTAGACAAGCTTCTGTCAGAGACCTGTTCAGCATGTGTCAGCCAGACAGACTTGTGACATGCTGCTGGGACATGGTGCTGCTTCAGAACATTCCAAGGTAAAAAAAAAAGGTGGTAGAACCTGATGATGATTTGGGCTGCTCATGGTCACAAATTTGCCTGTCATTATTAAGAAGGGATTAGTGCCCTAGACTTTCTCCTCAAGAGATCCCTTATCCTGCTGCTGGTTTGCTAGAGAGAAATGAGTTCTCACTCTGCTTCATGTGTCTGGAGGGCAGACAGATACCTGTCACACTGTCACATCCTGCTAACATGGTGCGTAGTGCCAAACCAACGAGCTGACCAATGTGACAAACCAATGGCTGGCTCAGCTGGGTTTATGACATAAACACGTGGTTATTCAAAGCAAATGAACTTTTTGGAAGCGACTCTTTGTGAGAAAATGCATCTCGGGACTTGTCTGCTTGGCTGTTTAGACTAAATATGAAGCACATGCATAAACTTGCCATTAAATATTTTTCTTCAGAAGGAAATAGCTTTCCTTTGTTGTATAGCAAACTTCTGAATGGGAGCGTTCACTCCGAAATCCGTGCATTCATTGGCCTCACACCTTTAGTTAGGGACCTTAACTTTCCTAAGTGCTGATGCACTGACAAGCTCCCAGGACAAATGATGTTCCCAGTGAAATAAAACTTAGCGCAGCTGCTACCAGTGGCTTGTAAGCTGGGAGTAAGATGGAAAGCATCATAAATTCATCTGTGCCTTGCAGGCAGGATCATATGCTTTTCAACTGGCATAGCCAAAAATGTGTTTGTACATAGATATCATTCCTTCCCAGTGGTAGGCATTGAACAGATTCTGTTCTACATGCCGACGGTCTGTGAGAGAGCAGGTGTTTCTATATCTAACGTACTTCAGCTCTGAAACCAGGGCTGTTATTTTAACTTGGGATCAGGACATGTTCATTCCAAAGTCTATGACCCTCACTGCCATAAATACTTCTTTTTTGTTGTGGTTCTTGGTGTTTTACACTATTTTAAAGGAAAAGTCACCATTATGGTCTTCTCTGATTGATTCAAGTAACTTTCTATACTTCTTTGGGGTTAGTGATCTCTCCTTTTTAAGGAAGACTGATTACAAGGAATTGCATACAAGTGTTGACCTGAATCTAATTCAGGCCAAGTGGGTGTGTTGATACTGCTGCTGGGTACCTGCAGAAAAGGTAAAGTTAGATTTGTCAGGGGGACCTAGCTGGTAATCCTAAAATGCATGGTTCAAAAAGTGGACTTCTTAGCTGAGTTAGTGCATAGCTTGAGGAATCTGAATTACAATATACAGGGAGAAATGGGTAGCCTTTACAACTAACTAACAAATCTGAAAGCACTTGAGCTAATTAAATGCTCTCAATCATCCCTGTGAGGCAGGGAAAACACATCAATATCCAAGGGTCATATAATTTGTGAGAAAATATAGCTTCCTAAGGTGTTCTCAAGGTGAATTTATTTATAAATCCAGTGTCCAGCCCCATTTGTGTTACATCTGAAGAACTCTGTGCTACTGAAATGCCAAGAATGACAGTGGAAAGGCCGGTGGTAAAAGAGTGATGAGGTAAGGGAGACTATTTTCAAAACTAAGTTTCAGGGTTTAACAGGCTAGGACTTTCTGTACTGAGTGTCTGTCATGAAGACTCTGTAGCCTCTGAGGATATCCCTGCTCTTCTGGAACATTAGGTGACAAGTAGTCCCAGCTCTGCTTCACCTTGCCCCTGGTTCACCTTGTCAGCAGATGACTCTGAGGATTCAGTTTCACTCTGTTGGGCAAGCAGAAATAGCAGCTTACTGTCACCAGAAGAGGGATGTGCAGGTCCCTCATCTCAGCCCTGCCTTTCTGCTGGTGCTGCAGTTCTGCCTCTTACCTTGTGCTACCGTTAGCAGCTGTTGAACTCCTCTGCAAACCAATTTAGTTTTTAAAAGCAATACGGAAAAATATATTGGAAGAGGAAAATTAAAAAGTATTTTTTTGTTACTGCATTAGTAACTAGTGTGATTTAGTAAGACTGAAACCATGGACCAAGGTGGTGGGAGTTGGATACCAGCTGCCCGTTCTCTGGGCTTTGGGATGTTTTAGGTCACCTCTGGTGCCAGCCTGTAGGTTGCATGGCCACCAGCTGGGCATTCAGGTTGGAGTGTGTTAGGGGCTCCTGGGGCACATCTTTTGGTTTATTTTCTTCTGAAACCCTCTGGTTTGTGTGCTGTGAGACTGCTCTGTGGTGCAAACCTGTGTGGCAAGGAGGTACAGTCAGGCGATTTGTTCCCAAAGAAAACCCCTGAGCTGGAGCATAAATAGGGACGTGGCCTTAGTGAACTGAATCAGTGCTGCAGGGAAAGGGTCTGGCTCAGAGCTGGAAGAGTGGGAATGCCCTGCTGTCCCCTTTGGCAGGCTGTGGATGTGCTCAGCTGGGAGCACACACAACCTACCTGCTGAGGTAGTTAGGTGCTCACCTCTTCATAGCCTGACACCAGCCCTGCTCCTCTTCCAAAAGCTGACTGGTCTGCAGCAGGACACTGTGCCATGAAAAGCATGAGGGTTTTTAGCTAAAAGCTGTAGTTTTCTTCATACCTGCAAGGTGAATTGTCTGTACAAGAAAATGGTACATGTGAGTGAAGATGCCCAGTTTGCAAACAAGCAACCACATTTCTTTCATGGATTGGTGCAATTTTTGGGTGTGCACATAGTTAGCTGTGCTTGATAGGATTGTTGCTACAGACTAAAATCAATCCTAAAAGCCTACTTGCTACACCATACTTTTGGAAAAAGCTGAGGGTGTGACTCTCAACTAATATTAGTGGTATTAGTGTAGAGTAAGCTCTGAAAATGTAAATCAATGGCCAGGATTTTAAACAAGTAATCTGTTAGCACCAAAGCAGATGGAACATGACCTCCTACGTGTTATATCTTGGGACTGATGGACAAACCTTTGTAATGAGGCCTGAAGTCTGTCAGAAGGATGGACAATAACTTTCCTATGTGCAGATTCTTCTATTTATAGAAAGTAGCTTGGTGGAGGCCATCATGGTCAACAAATCCATCAGGCAGACATGGTCAGGAACTCTCAGGAGCTGGAAGTCAGGTATGTACTCAGCATTTCACCCCAATAACAGTGCTCAGTTTCTTAAAGAATGGAAACAGCTGTTGATCACCACCTTCTGGAGCTGTTGTCCTTGGGCAGCTGTCTTTTTATCATTCCAAACCCCACAGTGCTGCTGGTTTCCCCTCTTCCACTCGACAGAGCAATGGGTCACCTTTGATCAGGTCCATTCCTGCAGAGTCTGAATGTGAATCTTAATTTAAGTTATCCAAGCTCAGTGTTAACATCCCAGATTTATTTGGATTGCTCAGGTGCCAAAAGCAATAATGAAGAAAGAATAATGCTGAAGCATCACACTTCTATAGATGCTCTCAAGAAAGAGCTTCACACCTCATGTTTCTTGGCTTTCTCACACATCCCTAATGCAGTGCTGCAGGAAATGTGCTGGACAGGGGGCCTGGTCCAATGGTTCTGCACTGATGAGGGCTGGGAATCCTGCAAGGGAGCTCTGCAAACACAATCCTGTCTTTGTACCCCATGGACTTGTTGACAGGGTGATCTGCCATGGTAAGGTGCCTGATCTGTCCTAACAGTGGAAGGCTCTGACCATATAATTTTCTGCTTGAGTGGACAGAAAAAGGAGAGAGGAGCACAGTGCTGGACACACTCCTGCACACACTTGTGTGTGTACAGAGGCAAGGAGAAGGCAGTGCGAGTTGACAGAATACCTTTTATCCATGTTATTACCATAATCCAAGTTTGACTTAAGCCCAGGAATAAGTCAGATGCCCTTGCTGGGTGTCCTGTGCAGACAGACACTCAACTGGTTTCTGTATTATTTCACCTGGAGCTCCCAGAAAAAAATAAAGCTTTAGTTTTTCCCAAGCAGTTTGCCAAATTATTAATAAATGCACTCTCTCAATACCCTGGAGCAAGCAGTACAGTCTGTGACATAAAGTAAGCACACTGGAGGTAACTGCAAGGCTCTTTGCCAGTAGCTCCTGCTTTCAGGGGTTGGGGATCTCAGCTTTACAGCAGGGACATAACCAAGAGCAGCAAAACCTTTGTATTTTATACTCACATACATGCAGCTTTGGAAGAGAACTTCTGATTAAAAGCTGTGCAATTGAAATGGTGACTTGACAAGGTACTGAAGTCGGCCATGCTAAGGAATTCCTGTCATAAAAAAATGGAAGATAATTAAGGTAGAGCAATTGCTCTACTTTTGGAAGAGAGATAGAAAGTGAAGTATAGGACTGAAGGCAGCTGAAGAGTTGAAGGTTTTGAAAAGGAGCTGCAGAGCTGCTCCACTGCCTCATGTACAACAGCAGGATGATCAAATCAAGTACAAAGGGCTGATAACTTTTCAGCCTCCACAATTTCCCCCTCTCAACCATCCTCTACTGTGAAGTATACAGTAGCATTAAAATCCTGAAATTATTCTTTTGCAGGCTTTTGGAAGAAGCCTATGTCATGAAGGATCCTTTCACCCCTGACAAGGACAAGTTCCTCATCGTTTTGTCTCATTGCAGTTGGTGTAGCAGAGCAGTGTGTGTTGGTACAGTAAGTAACAAGCAAAACAAGCTGCTTCAATCATTTCTTTTTGTTCCACTCCTGGTGACCTGCCAGAGAAAGATCAAGCAGCAAAATCCCAAGCAATCCATTTTTAAGGCAAAAAATTCCCATTCCCCCTTGTCCTACCCCTACATGTAGGTTGATTGTACATGATTGTATGTTCTTGTGGATTCTGCCAGATGAAGCTCTCAGTATTAAATTGATCATCAACTGTGAGTGTTCTATTTACAGATGAGCACAGCCCAGCCTCTCAAGCACAAGGAGTGCTCTTTTCTACTTTCTTAGCACCAGGAAATGCAAGGGCAATATAGATCACACTATAAGGGCAGTATAGATCATACACAATAGTAGATTGGGGTTTTTCTCTGTAAAGGGAATATAAATGTCCATGGATTGTTAGGCTTGCATTCACAGCACAGGGCTGTCATCCTATTTGCAAAAGTTAATGTTTAAAATGAGCAGGGATGAGAGTTGTATTATGCCATGCTTGCTCTCTGAAGAAGAATCAATTTAAGTAGCAGCTGGAAGGCAATCTTAAACTGTGACATCTGAGTGCAGTCCAGAAAGGCGGTGTAAAATTACTTGTCTTAATTCCTTCTTCTCAGCACAGAACTGGCCTCTTTGTTTGCTGTGAGTCTCAAATTTTGGGATTTGGGCAGACACAGCCAGAAGGACACTGGCACACTTAGCTGAGTTTAGTTGCTAGTTTGATTTGTGGGTGGTCAGCACCAAGGATGGGCTAAGAGGAGCATGCAATAACACCTTTCTCCTGATTGGGTTTTATCTCTTTGTTAAAGAAATTTCTTACACAGATTTGTTAGGCATCCAATTTCAGGAAAAAAGGTTTAATAATTGAATGGTGCAGCAGCAGGAACAGCTCAGGCTGCTTCCTCCAGGAGGGGCTCCGAACAAAGGAACCCCTGGGCTTTTATACCCTTACAGTCTGTGCACCCATTCCCATGGGGAATTTCGGGTCTGGGGTCCTCCTGCTGTTCACTGGCTCCTGCAGAGTCTCGGGGTGACCAGTCCTCTCCCAGACTGTGATGCAGGGCCCTGAGCCCTTCGTTAGGAAAAGGATCCCTGCCCACTCCCAGCTTGTTGCTGGGGGCTCCAGTTGTTTCCTACCATCCATGGCACAACGTGCTGCTGGCATGGGAGCTTGCACAACCAGCTACCTGCACTGGGGATATTTCTCAACATCCTGTCTCTGACGTCTCTTCTGACATTTAAATGACTGAAAATCACCAAAAGTGACTGCAGCTCAGAGGTTTGTTTTTTTTTTCCTATTCTGAAGCTACAAGAGGGAGTTGTAGGCACTGACCAGGTGAAGGGCCAGCCCTCTCTGGTTGTGGCTGTGGTGGCTGGGCTCTACTTTCCAGAGCCAGGTTGGTCAGGGCAGTTGTGTGGAGGCAAAACTCACATGAGCAAGATCTTCCTTGCTGTCCCTGCTGTGGCAGGGGCTGACTCCCTCCCACACAGAGCCCAACAAGGAGCCAAATGTAGCTACTCAGAGAGTTTGGGCTTAGGGGCTTGATTCCTGCCCTGACACGCCAAGTTTATCCTTCCTCTTTAACAGCACAGTATTGGCAACACAGACATATTTGGATCAAACTTGAGCATATTTAACTATTTTCATTCCCAAATGAAGCCACCTTGAATTTAGGAAGGATTCAGCGGGTCTTTCCAAGTGTGGCAGTTCGAGCTGTCAGAAATAGAGCATTTCAGCCTCTCAGGGTTTTTGCACACACTGTGCTTTTCTGAATGAAGGTGGGGCTTTTTCTTTGAAAAGATGTGTTTGTTTCAATTAAACTAGGCCTTGGCAATGAATAGAAGATACTTGCAGTGAGCTAATGTAAGCTTCTAATCTTTGGGAAAGTCCTGCTTATTTTGCCTATTGTGGAAATGTGTCAGTCATTTACTGCTTGTTATCTGAGTTTTCAAGATTCCCCTGATGGTATCACTGAAGTAAAACATTGATTGTAAATAATAGAGAATAAATTTCTTACCAAACTGGCCAGGCCAGATAGTGAATCACACATATGACTATGGTTTCAAAATGAATTTAGCAATACTGCTTAGGTAACATTGAAAGAGATCTGCAGAAATGATAATTAGTGCTTTAAACACCCACACTACAAAGTAAGTAAACACATACTATTCCACTTAATGTAGGGAAAATTAAAAGTCCAGAGAATAGACAGAGACAAAATTAGGATAATATCTCTGTATTGGCTGTGGTTCCTGCTTGTGCTTGACCCAAGTATATCAATTTACCCCTGAGCTAAATGTTAAAACATGAATTGAAGCTGGAGAAAATCATACTTTCTTAGGCCTTTTTGGCAAAGAAGCTGGACCAGTTGGAAAGGTTCTACTGACAGGTTGCTTTTAATATTGCGGTAATTCAGAGTAGTATTAGGCTAACCTGTGGCAAAATTAAGACTCTTCTGACCTTGGATTTGGCAAAGGGATTTTAGCTTTTGTATCTAAGAAGACTTGAGAGACAGATCAGATTTTAGGCTTTTCATGAGACAACCTATGCTAGCTGAAGCGTATTTCCTTACAGTTGCTGTGCCAATAAAAGTCATGACTTAGCAGCTGTTCTCTATAGTGCTCATAAACTTAAATATCTCCAAATATCCCCTGAAGTTTCACTCAGTTAATTTACTTCAGTCATTTTGTAGCCTGTATCACCCTGCTCAAGTCTTTTATCAGAGTGCCTTGGTAAGTGCCATTAGTTCCTATCCAACTGGGAATAACTCCAATGGTTATCTGTAATGTCTTAAAGCATGTCAAAACCACACAAAAAGGAAGATAATAGAAATGCTTTTAAAAGTCCTTGGGCAGGTTGAATGCCCTTCTTCCTAGTACCCTTTCAGAAAAGGGGAGAGGAAATTATATAATCTGACCATATTAGTAATTTAAAATAGCTACTTCCGTTTTATTGCAACACTTTATAAAGACGTGGGGAAAAGGTGGCTTTTGGAGAAGGAGGAAAGGGAATAAGTTTCATCCCTTATTGCTCACCTCAGCAGAAGGTGACTGAGCACTGACCTTGGACATGATTGTAGGTATTAAGTGATAAATGTAATGCTACAGCTGCTTCCCACTCAACTTCCAGTCATGCAGGGTCACTCCTGGATATGGAGGGGCAGAGCCTTTCCTTTACGTATTGGGGTAAGGATACCATCCCTACATATATATTACTTTCAGACATGATCCATGTCAATACAGAAATAAACTATGGCAGCATGCTTTGGCAGCTCATTTTTGCTTGAATTGAAACTATTGGACTATTAAATTTGAAATTGAAATGGCCTCCTCCTGCCTTGGTCAGGGAAGGGAGAAAACACATTAAAGAATCATCTGATTAAACACAGAACTGTACCAGGATAAGGGTTTAAAAGAAGGGCTCGACTCTACATAGTAAGTTTAATTCATAGGGCATTGAAAGAAGAGTTAGGCTGAAAATCCCAGGACTGAGAGAGCAGGATTATGGATACTTGCTCAGGGGTGCAGCGGTTCATAGTCATGATTTCCCCAGTTCCTGTTGGCCAAAATCCACACTAGCTGGCAACTCATTTCAGCCAAAAGAATGCAAGTTGAGCACCTGTGTTACCTGTGAGGAGCTGTGTCCTGACATCGGGGATCCCCCCTGCAGGAGCAGCCTCTCCCCTCCTTTGCCACGGCCCAGTGGCCACCACTGGGAGCCCTGAGCTTGGAGCTGGGGGGCTGTGTGCCATTTGGCAATGCAAGCAACAATAGCCAGGCCAACTTAAACTCTAATCTCCCCTTTTAAACTGGCAGCTTAATGTATTAAGGATACCAAGAGACAAAAAACAATAGTCTCTTGAGGTTGTGCAACTGAAATCCGCTTTCAGGGCTTTTCAGAGGCTAAGGCCTCACACTCATTCCTGAATATGAAGGGGCCTGGCAGTCAAAGCAGAAAAGGACAATAGATGAAGAGAAGCTGTTCCTCAAAGCTTCCAAGTCACATGGAAGCAGGCTGATTGTGATTTTGATATAATTATCAGCTGAATCTGCTACTAAAGCCCAGATAATGACATAAGAAACAAAAGCAAGGACAGGAACACAGGAATAGCTCCCAGAGAAAGGCCAGCTGCAAATGACCATGGCAAGGGGAAAACTTTGCTATTTAGGTAGGAGCCAGGGAATCCATTTCTCCCCCAAAGATGTCCAGTTCTATCTAAACTGATGTCTTTATTCACTCTTAAAATCCCCAAGAATAATCCATCAGCAACACCAATTCCAGCTTACCATGAAATCCTATTTGGAATTTGGTGATCAGCACGTCAAGAGAACCAGGGATGTCAGGTCTCACTGCAGAACAAAGGAATAATACATTAATTAGTTTCTCTTCCAGTTGTTCAAACTCTACATTGCAAATACATTAAACTTGTTCCATCAGTTTTGCTTCTTTCTATTCAATTACTAACATCTGGTTACAGCTCCTGGGGAAAAAGTAAATATTGGGTCTGTACAAGCTGTGAACAGAACAGGGATAGCAAAAACACCTTCTTTGTGCACTACAGCTTTTATACTTTGCCATCAAGAGTTCAGAGGAGAGCCATTAGCTCAAGCTTTAGTACCAGGTGTGGTTTTAGGTTTTAACCAGTGAGTCCATTTATTGACGGTAAGGGATGAAATCTCATTTGAATTGTCTCAGTTGAACGGAGTTCATTTAACTACTCCAGTTATTGAACACCTCTGTGATTCTGATATAATAGTGATACTTTTTAGTAGTCTCCTAGGACAATACAAGTGCATGGATGAATGGAAGTAAGAATAATTTTTTTGTGAGTTATGGAAAAGATGGTCTGTTGTGAGAGCCTCCAGTACTTTGTTGTACTTTGGCCTTTAGGCCATTTTTGTGGAGATTGGTGAGGAAGAGTGCGCTGAGGCTCCAAGTCACACATGCCATTGCAGGAATTTGGAAGATCCTTGCAGGAGGTAGAAATCATCAGCCAGCACTTAGGGGAAAACTTTGCTGTTTCAGTAAAAAATGAAATCTCTTACACCTTTATTCACTCTCCAAGTATAATCCATCAGGAACACCAGCTGCAGCTTACCCATGAAATCCTGTTTGGAATTTATGGTGAGCAGACCAGGAAACCCATGCATGGTGCTGGAAGGAGAAGGCAGTTAAAGGAGGGATGTTGCTATTCCCTGGAGCATGGAGCTGGTGAAGGTCACTTTAATAGGAGCAGTGGGACAGTTGGTTTGGGGGTTTTATTTTTCACCCAGTTGGCTTTAACCAGATGTTAGTATTATTGAGTAAGAAAAAGTAAAATTGCTGGAATATTTCAGCCTAGAAGAAGAATAATTAATTTTAGATGAATTCTAAATATAAATGTAGTTTAAGGAGACTGGAACGTAAGCATTTCCATTTTGTGTACTCTGCTAGTAACGTTATTTTCTTTACAGGACTGCAGTCTGTTCTACTCCAAAAGTTTCTGCCTCCCCTGTGTGAAGGAAAACCTAAAGGCCTTTCCTTTGGAAATACAAGAAGACATGGATAAAAGGAAGCCCCAGCAGAAATCCTGCAAAAAAAACGGATACAAAGCATAAATCTTGGAGGTCCAAGAGCGACAGTTCTTTGGCTGGGGTTTCTCCTCTCTGCTTGAAGACTATCATGTTGCTCCTTTTAAAGAAGTGACCTTCATCAGCTCACCACTGCTGGAGAGAGCAGCACATTTCCTTGCCCTTGGCCTGGGTTCAGACATCCCCGTGCAGCGCCGGCCGCGCCGGGGAGCGGCTCCGGGGTGCTGAGGAGCCAGAGAGGAAGGCAGACGAGCCTGCTGTCACCATGTGAAATGCTGGCAGTAAGAAACCAAACAGCACAGAGCACAGGAACCATGTCCAGATTGTCACATTTGCTATTTCAGTGCTTTGTGTTGTTCTTGACACCCCTACAGCGTTATGAAATTCCGAAACAGATTGATCTGGCTTAATTCAGCATATACCCAAGAATGTCAGTGTACACCAATTGTTAATCTGGCAGTGCTGTCCTGGTAAGATTACATTAGGCAGGGAATTTAAAGGGAATTTATTTTTAACTGTGAGAAAATGTCATAAATATAATAGGTAAATTTTTAGGTACGGTAATCTAAATGCTACCACAGCATTGAAACTTGAGACTCTGAAGGCTGGTGCTTCTGCAATCAATAAAAGTCTTTACAAGTCCCTTGCACTGGCAGTCACTTTTCACTTAACCTTCCAGTCCATGTCAGCACAGCAGCTGGAGAGGACCCTGAATACATCTGGCTTATGCTTCACAATAAAGATGACTTCCTTTTCACTTTCAAAGCAGTTAATCTGGAAATAGAAAAGTTCCATTAATACACTCAATTCTTTCCTGAACTGGATGGCAGCTGAAATAAATGGCAGCTGTAACAAGGATGTTGGAAACGCAGTTTCAGGCAAAAATGGTAAAAAGTTCTTACGGAAACAGCAGTTTGTTTGGCTCAAAAATTAGCTTCTTCATCTATTTTGACTGTCTTAAGATTTAGATGACTTTTATGTAAAACCAGAGTCACACACCTTAAGGATATGTCTAGAATGCTCCCTAATCACAAAATCAGCTTTTTTTACTCAAGTTACTGTTGGTCATTGCTTCAGAACCTGTTATTCCTTGGTTAACATCTCTTTTTTCCAACTTCTCGAGCATATAATTATGTAATAGGACAACATCAAAAATCGATCATTTTAGTAGAATGAACATGTGCCTGTTAAAAGAAATCAACGTTATTTCAATGAGTTGTATAGGACATTTCAGTATCCTAAAATCTTCCTTTTCTCTGAACTTAGTACATTGGTGCCCTCTGTTCAGGATTGAAATTTCTTGCAGTGACTGGAGGAACAATAATGGACCTATTGGTAGCCTTTTCAAGCCCTAAGTGCTTTAATAAATAAAATACATATATGTCTCTAACTGTGGGAAAAAAGATCCACGTTAGGAGGCAGCATTTCAGAATCCTTTTTGCAGTTACAAAAGACTACACTTTCAGGGAAAGTGATACCAAACTTATGTAAGATGGGTGGAATTATATTTCAGTTTCATGTTAGGAAAACTGTTTAAAAGCTGTGGTGTGTCTGTATCTGTTCCTGTACAAACACCAGAGGCATGTCCTGTGCTAGACTTAGAACTAAAGAGAGCACTTTCCCACCTTGGAATTGTAGTCTTATAATCAAGCTTCCAAAGCAACATGGTTATGTGAGATCACAGGATATGTTTATACCAGCAAACATACATTGAAATGTTTTATTTCCTGGATTTCCTATTGTTCATGTCTTAAAAGCAGGTTTTAAAAGCCTTCCTAGTGCAGTTCCCATGTCGGTGAGAACGGGATCTCATCTCTGACCTGTTTTCCCTCCTGTTCAGCTTCCTCTGTGCCCTTTTAAGACAAATGCAGTTATCTCATTTATACATAACCATTATCTTTGCCTTTGTGATATGACTGAGGAGTCATTTAAAGCCCTCACAAATAGCCATGCCTTTAAGTACTTGTTATGTTGAACTAGAGGGGGAAGAGTATTAAAAGGGAGCAGAACCTCAGAGCAGAACTACAGAATATTTAATTTGGCTCAGTACAGCCCAGTTATTTATTGTACAGCAGGAAAAACCAAGTCAGGGATGTCTCTGCTTTACAGTTACCTGGCTGTGAAGACCTGGTAGGTGCAGAAAAGCCAGCAGGTACCACCGAGGGACAGCAGACGTGTTCTGGCATCTCTGGTCTGTGCTTTAGGGAAAGGAGACTGCCCTACGTACCACTTGGTATTTCCTGGAATGACAATGCATTATCATCTGTGCCCAGCTGTTAGAATTTATGTATTCCACATTCTTGTATTCCCACTGGACACAAGCATTACGTCTCAGTATCATCATGTTTTGGTAGATACGTGATTTCACAGCCTGAGTGATACCATGCCCAACCTTTCCTGCTCTTCGTGGATGCACAGCCCTTACAGGTTGTTTTCACTGGGGTCTCCAAGTACTTTCTGCTGCTCAACATCAGGTCCTCCATGCTCCTGAGCACAGCTGATGAAGAAATCTGAGTCTTTTTCCTCTGCTGTAATTTTCACTTCAGCACTCTCTTACCAGCTTAAAACATCCCCAGATTCTGGAAGGAAAACAGACATATTTCCCCAACTGATTTAATTGAAGATGTGCTCACTGAATTAGTCATTGCTGCACTTCACACAGCAGTTCACTTGTTACTTGTTGAATTCCATGAATGTCTCAAAACCAGCCATACAACCTATGACAAAATGAAAGATCACAGCCGGATGGTGGGTCAGCACCAAACTTAGGGAATGCATATAGATAAATGTATATGCAATGTCTCTGATTATCTTACACACCCACTCTTGCTTCAGAAGGTATCTAACAGTACACAGGGATGCATCAGTACTTTAAGATGCTTCAAATATGCTGCCCTTTGAATGTCACATTGCAGTGAGTTCCTTTCCTGAGGATAAAAGATCAGCACAAGTCATTAAATTCACTTTTAAAAATACTTTATTTTTTTAAAACCATTAAGGCAAAACCGTGTTTCAAATTAAGTTGGTTTACATTCAGTCTGAAAGGATTAAAGCACATAGGTTCCTACCAGTCTCTATACAAACACTGTGAATTCAACCTCTTATTTTTAAAGAAGGCGGAAAAAAAATCAGAATGTAAAAAAGAAAAAAAAAAGTTTAGTTCAAGTTTTTTCATCCTAGATCAGTAGGCTGGTGACGTTTGAGAATGCATCATTGTATGTAGCTAGATGTGACTTTAATATTCACGAGTGCAAGATACATTGTCTTTCCTAAAAATCCCCGCGAGACCAGGGCATCCATTCGTCCTTGAAAGTGTCATTTGCATTGTTCTAACAGAAAGAAACTTGGGAACTTGGCTTGAATTAGTGGTTTTTACTGGGAAACAAGCATTCCATGAGAATTAGGTTTGACTACTCCTTGCAAGAAATGTCTGCATGTTCTAGGTTCTGTATTTACTGTAGTAAAATGTACCCAAAACCTCCTAAAAACAGATGACTGGAATCAATAAGCTGTTTCACTTTCTCTTTAATATTGGTATCTCGATTTAATGAAACACTTGTTAGCTGTATAGATTTGGGTTTGGCAACATTAACAACACTGTGCTTTTTTTGTGTCCTACCAGCTAACAGACCATTTAAGACATGAGGGAGGGCTTCAGCATCCCTGGGCACTTAAGCTGTGGTGCTGCATTCCTAGAGAAAATTCAGAGCAATTCTGTTTGCCAGAGCTGTGGAACAGCAGGAGCTGCACAGGAGGCAGCTCCCCGGAGAAGCCGCTAAACCGGACTTTGTCAAATCACTCACAGGGGGTTCCGGAGCACGTCGGTAGCACTGAAACGTCGGTTAAGCTCGTTTTTACTAAAGAAGCAACTGAACCACGCGCGTTCCTCCTCTGCCGAAGGGCCCAGGCTCCGTGACTCCACGGAGAGAGCCGGGGTGTGTGGGGATGAGCCCCGCGAGCCCCTGCATGGGCCGCGGTGAGCAGGGCGGCTGGTTGCGGGCTGTTCGCCCCGCAGGAGGGTGGGGAGCTGCTCCAGCTCCGCAGCACATCCCGCACAGGCTGCCTGCGGGCGCCGCACCCCCACACAGCCCGCGTACGACACAGGACCCGTGTGCCGCCGCGGTTTCAGGGGCTCAGGACTTCCCCACCCTGCCAGTCTATTTTCTTTCAAGTGGAAAGAATGCCACGAAACTCCTGGCATTGAGAATAAGGCCGGTGTCTTAACCACGACAGGGATTACCTGCATATCCGACCTGAGAAAACACACCGAAATACTGCTACCACTTCAAGTACCTCATGCTTGATCTTGCGGTCCTTATTTAAGGTCCAGCCTGTAATCAGATCAGCCTCTTGTGCGTGCTGCCTATCCCCTGGCAGAGGGAGCTCATCTGAAATGGAGGTCCTTGCAGCAGGAATTCTGTTTTGAAGCATCCACGGCACTGGAATCTGACAAGATTGACTGATGCAATAAAGGAGTTCAAGGAAAAAAAGACTCCAACTTCAGAAGCAGAAAAAGATTTTAAAAACCTGTGAGGAAAATAGAAAGAATAAAGGAGGAAACAGCCTTCCTTAGGGTGGGCTCAGTTCCACTGTGGGTTTGTGTCATGTGAAGCGACAGTGTAAAGGAAGTGGCTGCAGGTTAGCACAGGGAAGCCCAGCAGAGCTTTTGCAAATGTAACATCAACACCTTAGGAGACAACACACCTGTGTGGCGACACTGATGAAGTGAAAATGCCAAGTTGCAGCAATTTGAGGAAATAAAATGTTATACGTTACAAATAAAAAGCAGTAAGTACAAATGATAGCTAAAACATTTGTAATAGGTTGTGCTTGTGATAGCTACTGTGTGTGGTGATTCACACAGCAAAAGAAAAGGTAGATACCTTTGAAAGGTACCTTTACCCCCATCAAAGGACAATATCAGATTTCCTTAGCGGGATGCTGTAGGCACAGACCATCACACCTGAATGCACCGGACACAGAATCCCTATGAGCAGACTCTGAATTCTATTTAAAATCCCACAGGAACCCTGCTGCAGGGAAGCCAATAATGCCATTTCAATATCTTGTTTTGCGCTGCCAAATCATGTTTGAAATACACCTATAAAAGCAGAAGGCTGCCCTCAGGGTAGGTGGCAGAGAATAATCCTGAGTACATGTTGTTATTCCCAGTGAGCCACAAGTCAGTTCCTCAGAAAACACCAGCACTGGTGCATGAACCAAATGCAGCTCCTTTGCAGCTCTTTTCATAGGAAAATGAGCTACCATGCTGCAAAACAAAGATGAACTCAGTTCTACACACTATTTTTCCTACTGGTGAACTTGAGTTAAAAACTTGATTTTGGGATTGCAGCTATTCCTCAACTAGACTTGCTTTTATTAATATTAAATAAAAGGAAGTCTATGTTCTATGTGAAAATATATTTTAAAGTTTTGTTATAATCGTCAACACCAAACACTGATAACTTTGAAGAGTCTGTGATAGTTCTTCACACATGATGCAGCAATAAAGACCAAACAGGAATAAATAGCAAATTGTCTTTGACATCAGCCCCTTCATCCTTAGCCCATAAAAGTAAATATTTCCTCACTGTACAAAGGGTTCACAAGATAAAGTATGTAACAAACATTTAAATTAAATAATTTACACATTTTTCTTTAAGCACCTCTGTAATTAATTTAGTGAAGGTTTATACCTTGCAATTATATTCTTGTATTTTATAAATTGAAACATGAAGAAATGGTATTATATTAAATTAAAAAAAATCCCACAATACATAACAATATCAATAATCTTAGATCAAATCCACATATAACTTAACTCTCCAGTAAAAGAAGGATAATAAAGCTGATTAAACCTAAATACAAAAATTATATGCAACTGATTATCAGGAAAGCACTTGGGACACAAGCAAGCACAGATACCACGCTCCACCTTACATTCCAACACTTCCTAAAGGACGAGGGGTTTCTGAGAGGGCCCATTATTTTGTAAGACCTTATGCTTAAACAGTACAACGACAGCTGCAAATGCATTTGTCAAATGCAGTTGCAGATTTTCAGCTAAGTCACAGGGAGCTATTCAGGAGAGACTGAAACTGTTCCTCTGCAGCCACAGCAGGGTATCCCCCAGCTGCTCTTCCTCAGACAGGGCCTGAGTTTGTCCAGGCTTTCTATCAGAAATAAGGAGGAAATTCAAACTCAATCGTATGTGACCCAGCTCTCGTGATGAATAAATCTCCCCAAATTTCAGCAGTTTGAATAAACAAACAAATGTTTAGATGCTTATTATAAGCTCTTTGATGTGCAGCCTTGTGCCAGCTCTCTCATGAGAACGGGCTTAGTGCAACTGCTGGTATTTCCGAGATCTGCGCGGGGCAGGAATAATGCAAAACTCTGCTCTCTGGCAGCACTTCAGCCCTGCAGCAGCTGCTGGAACCAAAGCACAGAGGCACACGGAAATGGCAATTACTGCAAAATATGGTTTCTTGAAATGCGACGAAAGACGCAGTTTCTGTAGTGGAATCTTTCCTCCCAGGTGTCAGTTTGTGTTTAAAGCAAAAGTGGGATCAGAGATTTTGAAAGGTAAAAAGTAACTACCTTTTTTTGAACAGCAGCTTTAAAGAAAATATTTAAGGAGGACAGAAGAATGAACATCTGATTTCCCTAACACTTGGCACAAAACCTTCCTTTCCTTCCCCCCCTCCCCTTTGACAAAAAGTACCTAGGGCCAGAATAAATAAATAAATAAATAATTGCCCTCCAAACAATGCGCAAAAATGAGTAATCTCTAGGTTTGCTGAAAACTTAAATAAGTCATACCATTGTTTCCCAGGATATTTCTCTATCCATCTGCTGTCTCTTGCCTTAAGTTGTTTGTGGGGCCTGGTTGCTAACCAGAGTTCTTCCATGCTATGACAATAAAATGAGTTATGTTAGCAAGAATCAGATCCAAACTGTACCTGATGAGCCAGTAAATCTTTAATACCATTTTAATCCTAAAATCTGATCACTTTACTTCCCTCCACGGATGGGGTATTTGAAAGTATTAGTTTATCTGCACATAGGGGAGATGCTGAAGCAATAGATCAGAAATACATCTGAGACCAGTTTGGATTACAAATTTGAAAAAAAAAAAGGACATAAACTTTAAAATCTCTTTGGCCAAAGCCTACTGTAGTCACTTCCTGAAGGAGCAAATGCAATTCCTTAAAAGCGTAATGTAGAAATGAGTTCTTTTGCCCACTAATTCTTGGGAAGGGAATTGTCTGCTCTGTGCCACTCTTTGAAGTGCCTGTGGGAATGTGCATGGGGCAGCAGTGTGGGCAGTGGAATCCATCCAGAATTTTAGGCTGTGTTAACATCTTGTTCATATTTCAGTAATTCAGAGATGTG
>WAAG01081774.1:40913-69783 GCA_013390105.1 Tichodroma muraria
TTGCAGATCAATTATTTCCATGGCCTAAACCCCACAGCTCCTCAGTGAAACAGGGCTGGCTGGGAGAATAAAGCAGCAGCATTCCTAAAATCCTCTCTTTGTTTCTGAGGGCACACTGTGTGCTGCTCTGGGACACAAAAGGCAGCCCATTTCTCATCTGAGGGTTCCTGGCAAGACCAACATTCCTCTCTGAGTGTTTGAGGCCTGTTCTTCCTGCTGGCAACAGGGAAGGGGAGGAAGTTTTGTGTACATGCAGTTACTGTTTCTATCCTGCCCTAGATGCTCACCAAATCTGACGCCTGTGCTTCAATATTTCACACTAAATATATCTATATTTATATATAACTTCTGCCAAAATCATTGCCCAGATAAACCCCAAGTTGCTTTTAAACCTGTAATTTTTCCAGTGTCCAGCTGTGCCTGTGGGCCTGGACAGAAACAAGCATTGCCACTGAAATAGGAATGAGAGTGTGAAGTTCTCACTTCATCACTCAATCCTTGCAGTGAAGATTCTGGTGTCTTCAAATGTGCTACAATAAAACAAGTGTTAAAAAAGTGTCCTCCTGTGCCACTGAAAGCTTAACTGCAGTGAAAATGCTGGGCTTGCTCCTGAGTCCTCCTTGTTGTGAAACAGAAAGTAAAATTAGGAGGCAATGATGTGAAGTTACTTTATCAAAGAAATGAAACAGAAACAGCAGAGTGCCTTGCATGCAGATGGAACTTCTGGGCAGCTCTCTGAGAAAAGAGCCCATGAAGTGGCAAAGTCAGGAAGCCATTTCCCATGGCTTATTTTGCACCAAGAGTACAGCAAGTGCTGCTGAAAAAAATCAGTTTACTCCTAGGAACACAATAAACTTACTCTCAGCTGCGCTGCCTTTCATACTATGACACAGTCTGACACCTACAAACACTGTTCCTGGTATTACTGTCACCTTATCCACAAGGACAAAATCTGGTGATAACAAGTACCAAATACTTCTATCAATGAGGGCAAAGAAGGAATAGAAATATATCCAAGTGGGTAAAAATGAAGCAGTGTATTCATCAGAAAAGTAAACAGGTCTGAACAACTATACTGCTAAGACACTTAAAGGAAGCTGGTGCCTTTCCTATCCAATCATTCCTTTGGAGTCAGCTATCGCTGCAGTAGAGTGCAGTATCACTTCTGGAAAGTTTGTTTGTTTCTGTTTTTTTGTTGGTTTTTTTTCTTTTTTCTGGGGTAGGATCAGATTTTTCAGTCTCTCCAAAACTCTTGCTAATTCAAAATAGTATTTTTATGTCAAAATTGCATCCTGAGCTATTACAAGTTGTACAAAAATACAGGGTATACGATAAATTTTTCATCAGTGACATTTTCACATTTCCTTAAAAGACTTTTAAAACAAAAGGTCAGGTCCCATCAGTTTATCATGTTTACTCTTCAAGACACCTGTTGGAGCATCTCTGCTGTATTTTAGATAACTCTTTGGATCTTGTTTAATTTCATAAGAGAACTGTCTTTTAAACATGCTAACCCTAAGTATGCCAACGTAACACTAGATGAAGCTGTACATCATTTCATGGAATTAAAGCAGCAATTGATCAAAGATCTTTCCAAATTTTTAGAAGTGTATGGACAGTAATATCCAGCCATTTGCTACACCTAGACTGAATGCTTTAAGAAAAAGTGTTAGCTGGTTCTCAGTAATTACCATTAGGCAAAAGTGCATCGTCTTTCTGATTGTGCAGATACCTGGAAGAAAGGTGCTGAATTTGTTATATTAATACTAAAATGACTAAGCCAAAAGGAAATACAATTTTGTTCATTTCTGTTACTTAACATTCTGATTTATTATACAAATATGTAGTCCTTACCAAGGTTCAAATTTTCAAATAAAAGAACCATTGTAAGACACTTCATTAAGCACTCTGACCTGTATTTTTCTGCAGCACTTTTTCAAAAGAAGACAAAAGATCCCAAACCAGAAGTGTAACAGTTCCCCAGTTTTAGATTTTTCCTGCTCTGGGCTGAGTGAACGGCACGTAACTGTACAAGTAGTTTTGCTCCCATCTGTATTTCTCTGTCTTTAAATATTGTGGAAAAAAATTACTAAAAATCCTTAATACATATCCCTGTAGATTTCCTGTAGTAAAGGGTGTAAATGTGCATCAGATTCAGTCTTCTTGATTATCTGAACAAGCTGAGCATGCTCTGTGACCAGCTGTCGGAGGTCAGCCATTTTTTGGAGAAGTTTTGGGAAGAGGAAGGTGTCGTCAGGATGGTTGTTTTGCAAGTGAAGTTTCAGTACATGCACAATGCTCTCCTGCATTTTTTCAATGTGTCCTACATTTACAAGACCAGGACGATCTGTTCTCAAAACAAGCAAAAGAATACATGTCATAATTTTATAATGATTCCTCAAAGTGTTGTTAGTGGTAGAACTGAATCTTCCAGAGGACAGAAGCTTTTCCATTAAATTTTTTAAATCACGAGAGGGAAATATTAAAGTTTACTACCTTAGAGAACAAATATGTAATGCTTACCTCCACAGCAAATAATGGCAGCAACAAAAAGGGATATATCGCTATCATCCAAATCCAGTGCATTGAATTTCATTGCAAAATCAAATTTTGGCTCCATTATATCACAGAATGGCTTTCTCAGGCTTTTCAGGAACTCCCGGGTTATAAATCCATTCCCGTAGGCCACCAGCATCCCGTCCTTGTTCATGACAGAGGCCAGCATGGCAAATATGGCTTCATACACCCCGTACTTCAGTAGCGTCACCTGATCGTTCAAGTCCAGGTTGGAGAAGCCAGGGATGGATTTGGCGAATTCCGTGAGCTCTGTGACAGTCTCCACAGAAGTACACTGGCAGCAGTGGAAGATTCGAACTTCTGCTTCCTTGTTCTGAATCCCATTGGCTACCAGTTTTGCCACCAGGGTCTTCTCTGCCATACATAAGGTATCCATATCGTGTATAACAAATGGCTACAGAGAAAAAAGCCCACTAGTTCAGTCACTAAATAACGGTTATTAATAGTTTTCTTCCTAAGGAGTAGGAATTTTGATAAACTTTAACCTCCGTGCTAATCACTCCTCAGCTATCAATGAACCCTGAGTTCTTTCACACTTCTCATCAAGACAGTGTATGACAAAATGCGATACCTAACAAGTCTGCTCTGCAAACAGCAATGCAAAGAGTCAAATGTAAAGATGTATGGCATATCTTTAATTTAGTCTTATCTAACAGCTACAGCAAAGCTCCAGCATTCCTGTGCTTGGTATGCACATACCCATCTCAGAGCCAGTCCCAGAGGGTTCACAAAAGACTTTTATTACCTTCTCCAGAAGTCCAGGTTATTCTGCCTACACTCCTATCGATTCCTAAACTAACTACACTTGATGCACATCATGATGCTTTCCTGAAGTACCCTAGGGGGAATACAGACAGTAATTTCAATACAGGGCAGCATATTTGCATAAGAATGTGAACCCTGCACTACTCTTGTGTTTTATTATCAGATTTTCATAGACAATATCCCAGTTTTCCCAGATTTCTAGCTGCAGTTGGTGCTGAGTCATCTCTAAATAGAGAATCCCACTAGAATGCCAAACAAAATTTGGTCTTTTACATAATCCCATTTGTTTTGAAGGGTACATGCTTTACAAACAGATGAACCACTCTCTTAAAACATCATTATCAAAAACAGCATTCAGACTTTCTTATGAACAATCAGAACTCAAAAATATTCTGATACATATCTGCAGAGCAACAACCAAAACGAAGTACAATCCACTAAAGACAAACAACAAACCCCAGTGCTTCCCAGCCTAGCAAAGTCACAGCAACTGACCTCGAACAGAGACTTAGTTCCATACACACCAAGCACCTTGTGCTGCTTTGCTCCTCTCACATTAAATAACATGGGGAACACATAGTGTTCTGTCAGGAACTCATAGGATTCCTTGTTTCATTCAGAAAACGGTCCAACAGGCCAGGTTCCTATGGTTTTCCATTTTTAAATGTTTATGGCTACTGCACATTCCATCTCACTCCAGCACAGTTATACAGAGCAGAACTTTCCACGGGAAGGTGGATATGAGTGGGAAGTGGCAAAGCAAGAAACACAACACATCTCTAAACCTTTCAAAGATGTACACTACACATTTTTTTTTTTTTAATTTAACATCATTTCAGTATGCAGAAAAGAGGTATGGCTAAGGACTTGGAAGCTAAATCAAAAAATGACACCGTGTCATCATGAAAAATTCTCATTCATTCTGAGAATTGAGAATTGAATATGAGAATTCATTCTGAGAATTGAGAATTGAATTCTCATATGAATTCTCATTCATATGAGAATCATAATCAAAAATTATGATTCACTGAAATCAGCTGTTAATGCAGTTCTGAAACAGGTGGGTTGTTAATTACAATCAAAAAACCCCTTCTTTTAAAATTTGTTTATCTGCTGAAAAGTCAAAAGAAAATGAAAATGTTTGTTTTCTTAAGAGATTACAAAATAGCCTAAACCCCCTTTGCTCTTCCCTGCATCTGGAAAAAATTGATAGCAGCCTGTTTGCAACATCCTGGGGCTGATTCTTCATGAATTTTTATGTGCATATTCACCCAGGCACGCGCGTGCTGGTCACTGCTGGCTGGTCCGTCCCGTGGCTGTGCCACACTCAAATACAAGCACTGGGATTAAGGGCTCTAGGATCCATCCCTGCACGCGTGACACGCGTTGTGGCTTATGGTTCTGACACAGGGGAGCAAGCACAACTCTGATTTCTGCAGAAGCCCACTCAGTGAAGAGCTAAAGGTGGTTGGTATTCACCGTAGGCTCATGTTGGCCTGTATCCCTAAAACGGTTAAGCCTGTGCCTCATTTTACACACCCCTTTAGTGCAGTGAAGAAGACTGGGATAATTCATGAGTCTCTCTTCTAATGCAGAAAGCTTGGCTAGACTAGACTATTATATGCCAAATTCCACAATGCAGAAGACAGCTTGCTTAGGATTTTTATAACACTCATCCCGACACTTACATGGTTTTCATTATGGCATGTGTAAAGTTTCTTCCCAAAAAGCAAATTTTTACTGAAACTGAAGTTGCTGATAAAACAAGATACTTATCTTCTACATAAAAGTAACAAAAATCACAGCAGAGCTTAAATAAATACGCATAAAGTGAAACAAGCGAGTCCTTAGATCGATTATACTCTCCCACATGCTACCAAACAAAAAACAGTTGATCAAATTAGGCAGACCTAGGCTAAATAATCCTGAAAGAAAAATAATTTCTACAGCATATGTGTCTCCACAACCTTGCTTGCTTCTGCCTTTCAAAGGAACCGTACAGAAAAGACCAGGAAGGCTGGGTGAGGAAATGGCCAGCAGTGTAAACAAAAAATTACAAACTCAAGTTTTTTTCCCCTTCCTGTTATAAATATTATTCTGATTAAAACAAAAGTCATGCAGAGCACTTGTACACCCTACAAGCTAATAGTACTTATACTGGCATTTGTGACAGAAAAACATATTTTTTTTCACTGTCATAATAGGAAAATCATTTTGAACCATTCTACCCATATCAAGAGGTATTCAAATTCAGATACCACTTCATTTTTGATTAAGAACAATAATTTAGGGTTATGAGTTTCCGCTTACAAAGTGATCACCTGATTTTCCTACAGCTTCTTACTATTCTGATAGTGGTTAAAAGCAACCACATTTACTACAGATATTCGCTTTGAATATTTCACATCTGTATTACCGTAATATTTATTTTCAAAAAGATTTGCTAAAGAGTCTACCAAATTATTACAATCACCTTATGTACCTGTCAGTTTCATTCTAAAGTAACAGAAAAAGTACTTACTGGATTGTTATTGGTTTTCCCTGCAAGGATGATTCTGGCTTTAACCTTGTTCATATTGAAGTTTTTCAGGTAGGCATCATGAATTCTTTTGGCAAGTGATTTAAGATCTGCCATTTCTGAATCTTCTACATAATTTTCACCTGTTAGAATTTCTGCTTTGAGCTTGGCCTTCTCAGACCTCGGCATTCGTCCAAAACGTATTGCTGATGGGAAGACAATCGTAAAACAAAAACAAATTATACAAGAATTTAAGCCTTTTACCATTGCTGGTTAGAGCAGTAAGATTTTTCTGACTAGAAAAGCTGAGGTAGAGGTGAAGAAATCGCCCCCTTCCCAACACAGTCAGTGACCAATATGCTAGACTGAAGGAAATCAGGTGTTTCAGAACACAAAGTGCTACCTGCAGTGAGCTAGAACACATTCCTTTTCCCTTCTACGTTACCTAAATATACTTGTATCCTGTTTTCTCCTTATTGAGTTCTACAGCTCCCAATGTGAAACTCAAAGTCCACCTTGGGAACTCTTGAAACACTGAGTAAACTCATGACAGGAGCTTGGCAGAAAGCACACACACGAGCTGGAGGGCTGCAGCAGAGTCAGGCCTGAATCCCACTTCTGGCTCACAACCTGCAGGGGCATCCAGTTCTTTATTCAACACAGCTGTACTGCCAGTGGGAACCCCAGCCCAAAGACCTGCATTTACAGCTCAAAGGCTATAGGCAACAAATTCTCCTCTATCCCCAACACTCCACAGTGCTTTCTCCCCAGACTAGCCCTTCAAGACTGAAGAGGAGAAAAGGGCTGAATATCCAATCTAATCATTGGGATATTCTTCCGAGAGGCAGGAGATGCAAGTCTGAAACACCTCTGGGTATGGAGGTCTCCTGGTTTTTGGGCAAGTGGTCTTGCCATTCATGAACACATCTACATCCTTCTTCAGTTTCAGTTTCAAGCTAAGCCAGCCCCATTTTACCCTTGGGAGGTGTGCAAGGGTTTGAGATGGCTCATACAGTGAGTTGCTTGTACCACACTTTAGCATACAACCAATGAGGACAGGACCTCACTGTCTACACTGAGCAATTCAAAGCCTGAACACCATCAGCCTTTCAATGTGCCCAGGGGGTCCCCTCATGACATAAGGAGGAGACTCTAGGCATGATCTGAAATGCAGCTGTGGACTTCAACGCAAACCCAACAAGGAAAGCCGATTCAGAACCTGGCTTAGGTGCTTCCTTCCCTTTAAGGGTGGGTGGTCACACCAACCTGCTGAAAAAGTGGAAGAACACCTGCACTAAACTAAAACTTACAGTTTTAAGATCATGGGCGTAAATTTAGTTGTAGTGCTTTTCCTGGGAAGCATTGCCAGGAAGTTAGCAGTCATCCCTTTTCCCTCATTTGCTCCCATGTTTGCTGCAATAAAACTGTGGCTATTCCCTTCAACTGGGGCACAGGTGGCCACAGTGCTTATAGTAGGATGATACAGCTTCACATGGATGTCAGTTCCTGCCAACCAGCACAGCTCCCTGCTCAGCTCCCATCCTGAGATGTCACTTTGTTGTCCAGCACATTTTTTTGAGGATGGCTATCCCCAGTCTTGCAGAGGCTACCAACCCTCTCCCAATGGACCTCAATCTCTCAAGGCTCACCACAAGAGAGCCAGGCTTCTGCAGAACCAGAAAGTCAACTCTCACAATGTCTCCTGCTGGGACTCTAGACTACAATGTCACAAGCAGCTTCCCCAACCATGTTCCAACCCTACCTATCCCAATTGCATAGTTTCCTTAGGAAATTTGTCTCCTAACCCACAGCTTTTCACCTAGCCCAGCATTTTTACCTGCTTTCACACTGCCCCCAGGTTCAGCCTGGGTAATATCAGAGCCAAGCAGGGAAAGCAAACTACTGTCATCTGGCCAAGTGAGATGTGCTTTCTCACGGCTTGGCCTCTCCTCTCAACCCGTGCTGCTCAGCAAGCTTCGTCCTGCACAGAGAACTGCCTCGTGGCCTGAAATTGGTCTGTAAGCCACAAGCTTGCCACCCCTATCTTAAACCACTAGCACAAAAAACAACACAACTTTTAAACTGGATATCTAAATGCTCTGAATTTTTACCATTCTGTTTAACAAACAGCCTACCAGATTCCTGTTGCACAGTCAGCACAGACCTTTGCCCTCTCTCCCCACTTTCTGAACCATCTGCCCAAGAGCTGTTGCACTGTAACCTGAAAAATAATGAAGGCTGCTTTCCTACAGATTTCTATCCTACGTCACTCCCCCTCAACAATGAAAGCAGTTGTTCTCCTCCTACTCTTCTACAAAACCCTCGATCAGAATTCTTCCAGTATTGAAATTTGTCTCAATGGGAATACCGGTGCCAAAGTTCTGGGGTGAAGAAATCAAATAAATGAACATTCATATGGACAAATTGACACGTAGCACAACTGCGTAAAGCTCATAACAGCACATATGGCAGCTCTGTACCAACCACATGAACCCACCAGGGAAACTGGCGTCCCCCTCAGCCATGTATCCTGTAAAAAAATCTGAAGTTCAATCCATGTGTGTGAGTAAAAATGCGATCCAAGTGCCTGCCTCCAGCAGCAGACTCTGGGTAGGAACAAACAAATTAAGGGCACTCTTACCTACCATTATGTGACATTCCAACTGAAAGGCACTTTTGAAAACGACAGTATTGGCACTTATTACGATTTTTTTTCTGAATTTTGCAGTTGCGATCACACTTATCATAGATGAGTTTTAAACGAATTGTTCTTCTAAAAAAGCCCTATAAAAAGTTTGGAAAAAACAATACATAATGTTAATGACTAAGCTTCAATCATACATTAATTTTCTTTTCTTTTACCATTTATTGTAGAACAACCTCTACCTCAACTGCTCTTCCCAGAACATCTCCAGTCTGCAATACAAGGTTGGTCACACACTGCCCAATCACAGGGACAGCAAATCCAGAGCCATCTCAACATTTTGTGTCACATCACAGAGTGACATGTCATTTAGGCTGTGGGACACACCTGGCTAGGAACTGGTTCCCCAGCTCTAACAGATATTCCGCATTATTCCATAAGATTTACATTCAAGTGATCACACTGATATGATGCATGAGAGAAAGCTGTACTGTTACTTCTCTTCTGTTACCTTCTAATATAGTAAAAAGATGGAAATCTACTACATTAGAGGAAAAAAAAAAAAATCTTATATTTCATGGGTCGTATCATCCCAAGAATTATGCATTAATGATAAGAGTAATTTGTGCCAGACACATGCCCTGGCCCCAAAACTACAAGAGGTACAATACTAAGGGATTCAGGTAGCATGTGGTGGAGGTGAGAAATTTGGGATTTGTTGCTGTTATAGCAGGAATGTGGCATACTCCTCCCAGCCACACTCCCAACACAAATAAAACACTAGTGGAGCAAGAAGGCTTTGATTTTGGGTTGGTTTTTTTTCACAGTTTAGTGTTTTGTTTTAGTGTTTCACTAACTACATGCAGAAAAGCAGCATTAAAATTATCATTGTGAATTGCTCCTGCTTGACGAAGGTCTGGTATTGAGTTATGGTATCTGGTATTTCAGAAAAAAAAAAAATCACAGATAGGTTTATTATTTAAATACTTGTAATGGTTAGAGCTATAGTAATTAAACGTTTATGTACCAAATGTTTATCTTCATATTGCCCCATAAATAAAGAAACATGATTTAGGTTCTTAAGAAGAAAATTATGACTGTACCTTACAACCTTCACAAGCATGTACTCCATAATGGTAGCCTGAGGCTTTATCCCCACAAATTCTACATTCAATGTTTAATGCTCCACTGGGTGATTCATCTATGCTACCTGGAGCTGTGGCAAAATTAATGGATGAAGGACTGGATGCTGGTGAAAGGGTGTCTAAAAAAAAAAGGAACACTTCATAAATACTACACTATCAAGACTGATACAATTTCTGCACTAAAAAACACACAAAAAATGAGCTTATTCTAAAAAATAATCTTGCGTTAATAGTCATTAAGTGAACCAACAATTTGACTGTAAGTCCTTGAAAAATAATTCATGTTTCCAGTGCAAACACACACAAAATACAGGGTGTACCTTGCTAATTTTGATGTGACATAGGATGTTGAGAAGGAAAAGGCCTTACTGAAGTGACTCTGGCAACAAGAACTAGATGGGTGATAATGAACCCAATAAATACACACCACACCAGTGTTCTTTGCAGAAAGGTTGTGAACAGCTCATCTTGGCTTTACATCTTCCATCTCTTGTGCTGCAGGGATGAGCAGGGCACCTCTTGTTGCAGTACCACAACAGACACATTCCTACCTCACACAGATACACTTCAGGTACACATAAGGACCCCTGACCTTTGAAAAGCTACTCATAATTTTAAATGACAATCTAAACTGAGGCCTGAAAAGCAGATGGACAAGTTCTGCACATCAGCAGAAAGGTTGAACAGATGTTAAAAGGAAGGTAACACAATTGCCTGCTTCTAAAATAGCCTGGCTCAGATACTTGGTGTTTTTCTTAAAATGGGCAAAGCATTTCTGAATCGTACAATGAAATAAACTCACCAGATGTGCCACCAGTAGATGAACACATTACAAAACTAACACGTTCCAACCTTAATTATTTCAATTAATATTTCCACCTGGTTTGAGGAAAATATTTTCTGAGGCCAGAATTTCTTTTATCTTCCATCTTGCTACTTGCACCACAAGACTTCAGCAAATTAATGGGTGTGTTATTTTAACAGACAGATTAAGAAACACTCATGAATGTAGGTCAGCAAGTATTACGTTGGAAAAAACCTTGGCACAGAGCTCAGAGTCTCCATTGCCAGCACTGCCAAGCCCACAGGCATCAGAGTCATCAAGAACAGCCTAAACTCCAGGATTTTTTCAAAGTGTGATTTCATTTTACTTGCCTTATGGAATTTGAGCCTTGGAAGTTTACATTTTGCATGTTCTCTAACCACAAAACCAGTACATTTTGCAATAAGCACTGAATACTCCCTGAGAAGGTGACAGTAGAAGCTGATGTAAATCTTTGTAGGCCTCCTACACACCTACACTCAAATAGCTGTAAAGCCTCCTGCCTCTGAAGGACCACGTTATAAACAAATACACACAAACAGAAAGCACATCATAACTTTTCCTGGCCAAGGCATCTCTCTGATGAGAAGGTCTGCAACCAAAAGGGAACAAAACCCTAGTTCTAGAAACATTCCTTCAGTCAATAGTGCCAGGAGGCAGCTCTCCCCATTCCCTTCAAACCCACACTGCTCATTTCAGCTGCCTCAGTTTTATTATTCCAAGGTGAAATAGGGATCACAGGCTGGGAATTGATCTGAAGAAAGAAACCCCCAAAACAAAGCATAATGCAAACCATCCAAAAGGCTAATAGTAAACTACTTCAAATGTCTCTCCTGCTAAAAGACTTGCAAACACCCAGATTCAACAGGGAAAAAAAAATCTTACTGAGATCACCACAGTGTCCCACACCACTGCAGTGATCCCCGTTCTGATCTCCCAAACAAAGCCTCTGACTGAAGACTATGTAACTTTATGTTACAGCCATTCTTCTGTGACATTTGTCTATTATATTAACTTTAGCCTTAAATATTTTAAGACCATGCCATAACCAGCTTATATATATATATCTAGTGTCACTTCATCATAAACAATAATTATTGCATTAAAGTAGTTATTAATTTCTACCATTCTATTTATAAAAGCAAGTTTTATGTTAAACCAAAATCTCTTACCTGTTATAACTGATCCATCAGATCCTGGACCATTTCCCAGTGACTGGAATTCTGTTAAACTTAAAGCTCCAGAACTATCATCACCTAGAGACTGGGACAGGTCTTGAATGTTCTCCATATCTTGTAGGAACTCTCCAGATAAAGGGCTGTCTATATCCTCCTCCTCCAAGGGAGTAAGGGGATAGAGCTGGTTTTCAGTGTCCACCATTTTGATCAAGTAGAGCAGTCACTTAAACTTCTTTTTACTGGTGAAAGAATAATTAAAAAAAAAATCAGATATTTAAAAAAATATTTGAACCAGTCGCACCACACTGAATACAGGATTTCTAATCCAATGGTGAAATATTATACAACGTTCTCTTGCTCTGGAAGCTTTATGCAACATGAATCATCAAGAGCACAGGGTGGGGAAAACTCCCCAAAAGACTTCAAGATGAATGAAAGTTATGACAAGATCAATCTGTAGATTGTTGTTTTCTCTCCACTGTTGAGAAAAGTGTTTCTACAGAAGGCATTATGCACCTCCCACCAAAACTTGTAACAAACATCAATATTCTACTCACTCTTCTTGAGCAGGAAGAATAAAGGAGATGCTGTCACTATTACTAATTTGCCATCTCATTCTACAAAGACCATTAGTACAGATCTATTTGCCCAATTTCTTTGAAACAGGATAGTTTTAACTAAAAAAAGAATATTATTTCTGTGTTGCATAGTGCAGCAAGTAGAAGTAGGAATATGTAGGAGACCAAGTATGGGAATTTATCCATGATTTCCAACACCAGTTACAGGCAGCAGGGATGTTACTGTGCCTGCTGTGCTGGTGGGTGAGTGCTGGACACACAGTATGGATAAGCCCAGTAACACCTGGAACTAACTGCTCCCTTTGCTCTGAGCTATCTATCCACGTCCCTGACATAACCAGAACATACTCACTCAGAAATGAGAAATCCCTTCTACGCAATTTGTGAAAATAAAGTTCAGTTCCTATCTGTGCGATGTATCTATTTTATGATGGGAGAAAAGTATAAAGAAACCCTCCAGCAACCCAAAAGAGACTGCCAAATTTGCCTCCCTATGGAGCCATCAGCAAAAAGAAGAGAGGAATGGCAGAGCATATGATCGGCACCGCTTCCCAGCGTGCTCTCCATGAAGTTCTCCCGGGCTAATCCAGCTGTTCACAGCACAGAAATGTTGTGTTCCCCTGCAGACACTCAGCCCCGGCATGGCTGGGGAGGCTCCAGCAGGCACTGGGCTTCTTGTACCCAGCGCTCCCTGCTGAATCACATACAGCTCTCCAAGTGCCACTTCTTCACCCAGCAAGCGTGTTTTTAAAAGATTAAGGGAACACCAAAGTCTACCTTCAGCCAAAGTAGGCGTTATCTGTCAGGAAAGCAAAGGGAAGGCTTGAGAGCCAACCTCTGAACATGGCAACAGCTGCCTGCTATCGCCCAAGCCGCACCATACTTTCCACATTTACAATCAATATGTAAAATTCGGCAGCCTTTTTAGCTAAATTTCTGTAAAAAACAGCCTAATAGCTAGTGAAACATAAATGGAGTGCTTCTTGTTTTAACTATTAAATTACATACCCTTTTGTACTTTCAAACACTACAAGTAAATTACAGCTGCTTAATCATTAGAGCTCTTGTCAATAATTAACTGGGGTACTTAAGCAAGCACGGCAACAACATAACAATTTCTGAAGACTGTCAAAATATACTAATATTCACAATGCTGACAATTTTTTTATAAGCACAGAAAATCTTTAAGTAATACGTGTAGTACTTATGCAGTAAACTGCCTTCTGGCTTCTCTGTGTTCTGTGCATGTTTACACATGCATATGCTTTCATTGGCAAGTTTCACATAATATGCATTGATCCTTGCTTGAATGAAAAAAAGCTTCTAAAATAAAAAGGGTAATGAGTATAAAGTTCATTTAATATTCACAGTGAGAATTTTGCTTTACAAAAAACCCTTTACATGTTACAACTGTAGATGTAGTAGATGCAGCATGATGATTCCACTCAGAGATCTGTGTCTTCTAAGCATTTACAAAAATTCTGGGCCACAAAGACATCTGCAGAGGATTTTCTCAGTTTCCCATACAATACTTTAGTCTCCATAACCCTTTTCCTACCCCCAAGTACCAACACACACAAACTGAGGAAAACAAGAGGATAGAACATAGAATAATGACATCATGTCATGTAATTACGGTTTTAAGGTTAAACAGGTTTTACTCTCTCACATCCTGTTCTCTCTGAAATATGTCTATTTTCACAAGAAGTCCAGTCCCACCACCTCACTCTGAATACCCACTGAGTAACTTACCTATAAACTTGAAATCAGTCCCAAAGAAATCAGTCACATCATTAAAGAAAAATACCTCAACATGCAGCTATCAGTTACTCGCTTCATTTTTGGAAGGGGATGGAGGGATACTAAACCTCCAGCCCTTCCACATTTAATACTTGCCACACCAGGGATAATCCCTGTAAGGAAACAGGTCTCTGAGATGCAAAGGTCTCTGGGAAGCAGTAACAAAGTCTGATCTTACTGCATAAACAAATTGATCGTGTAAAGGGCTTGCTTGCAAATACCAGGGTTAAAGTTGAAACAATCATTACCTCTAGGTCATTTTGAGAATGCTGGGGCTGAAAACAGCACATGTAAAACCCGTGATTGCAATAGATATTTTTAGAAAACTTCACTGGATAAGAAGAGCCTTGAACATCTAAGCTGCAGAGTATTTCCAATATCCCGATTCAACACAAAAAAGAACGGAAAATAAGATTCGGTACCCAAAGTGTGGCACCCAGACTTCTGCCTGGGAAAGGATGATTTGATGAAATGAAAGATTTTCTCCTCTATCAATCACGTGACAATTGACGCAGTTTTCATAGTTTTTAACCTTACATACTCATACTATTTTTTATTTTAAAAAGTATTAATAATATAAGACAGAGAACATTTTCTACGCATGTGCTGAAAAATTTTCTTAAGCCACCCTCTCATCAAGACTGCCAGTTGCACAGCCCCTCTCCAAAAAAACCCACACAGAAAAACTTCATCTTTCTTCCCTTTACTCAGCTGTACTCCAAGACACCATATGCAACTTATAAGTATCCTTGCCTTTAAAAGAAATCAAAATTCACATACCCTAATTTTGAAAATTGACAGCAAAGCTAAAGTCAGGATCTTAAAAGTCACATAAGGAAAAATTCTGTGCAGCCTTGATTTGAATTCTTTCCCCAGCCTCATGGCAGGGGAGTGAGCAAGTGGAGCTTGGTTGCCTCCTGGGGTTAAGCCCAGATAAAATGATAAAAACAACATAGAAATGTTTTCTTTTGTTTGTTTTACATTACTCAGCCAAACTCAAGGAGAACTTACTGAGCTAGGAAGCTGTGTTTCTTTGGACCCAGGATGTTCTGTCCCACTGGATTTTAAATGACATTAAATTACAGATCAGTGCCTCTGAACAGGACCACTCAACCCTCCTTTTAAATGTGGCGTTCCCTCTTTAAACTATTCAGCTGCTTTCTAGACCTTCAAGACTATATATGCACAATTTCCTCCAATGCTTTCTTTCACTTATGCAACACATTTATTATACATGAAACAGTTTTAAAAATTGTTTATTTTGCCAAGATTACTGTTTAAGAAGTAACTAATAACAGGGCAGCAACAAAACTATTCAGGAGATAATGAAACTATTTATTTCAAATATCATACCCTCTCACTTTCATACAACAGATGCAGTTACTAATGGAGAAAAAACTACAAAAAGGAAATTAATTTTCAGCAAACAGAAATAAGAGAGGTAATCCATCTCACCTAATGTCAAACAGCTCACTTAACGTGTTTGGGTTGAGTGGAGCTCAATGGAATTTCCAGAGCCATGACTGATCTTCGAGGCCATGATTACACACTAAAAACGTGGTACTTTTCAATCCAACCACTTCCCTGATCCAGTTCACTGCAAAGCCTTACAAATATTAGTGCTGGCTCAATGGAGGGAGCAGAAATAAGCAGCTGGGAGGAGGAATACACATGCTGCATGGCCAAAATACAAGTGCATGTGCAGCCTGAATTTCCTCTGCAGAATCCAGTGACTGTGTGGACAGGCTGGGTCTGCAAATCAGGTGCTTGCACTGCCTGAAGTGAAGAAGCCAATGTCTCTTTGGTCTCCTGTGAGAGGTGAAAACTGGTGAAAACTGCTTTACAGATCAGACAAAACCTCTGCTAGATTAAGGGGTATTACCATCTTTTGGCAGGGCCATGAAACTGTCATGCAGGCTGCTATGTGCACATCCCATAGATACTTACCTTCCAGCAGTAAAACTGCCACTGAAATCCAGTAAATGGAAGATACAGGCATTTACTCTGAATTGACACAACATGCTCCAATAAATAAACAACAGAAACAAAATTAACGTTCCAATGCTGGAAACTCAAGCTGAGAGTAGAATCTAGCTCAAAGAAAGACTTCAGCTGTTTGTAAAGAATAAAACAATATCCTAGCATCAAGTGGCTTTCTAATTGAGAGTTTTAAATTCAACAAGCCCCTCAAGATTCTGGTAACTACGAACTCCGTTCACAACACTTTATATTTACCCTGATTTCACATTAGACCAGAAAATATTTCACCATATTTCATTCACACCATTAGACTAGTCAGCCTGGATCGGAGAGCTCAGCCGCAGACGTACGGAAAGACCACAGCTCGCGGGTATCGGCGCAGTGGGAGCTGAAGCCTGTGTTTAGAGGAGCCCCTGCACTCCCTTTGACAACAGGAGCCACATTCGGTTTCATCAGCAACGGGACAGGAAGATTTTGCAACCTTTGCCTCCAGGCTCCAAAGACAAGACTTACAGGTCGGTCTATCTCCTCAAGTTTACACCTATCTGCAATCACGCGTGCCTTCTTCCACATAAATGGAGTTATCAAACACGGCTTTACTCAAATTTGCATCAAGGCCCTTCTGATAAAAGGAAAATCCCATACTGTAAAGAGCGGAGATTGAGGTGTTTGAACTGGCTTCAAGCTCAAATAGGTTCAAGTCTGCATAGAATGACAACATGACTGAGATTTTTTTGGTTGTTTGGTTTGTTTTTTTTCTCCTCTAAATGTGTGTTTTCATAGCCAAAAAGTAAATGCTTTGGAGGTTTCTGTAATTGGGAATAGAAAGATTTGACTTTTCTGTCTAGTGAATGCTGAACTGAAACTAAAGTCAGAAATAGCTGTATGTCAAAGTAAAGCTTTCAAATCTCTTTTAAAATCTGTGTCTGCTGAATCCTTTAAAGAGCTGTCTACTCGGGACTTCAGAATAAGTCAAGAGTAGTACAATTAACAAACTGTATAATACTACATTTAGGGTTATTGAAAAAACTATAATGTTTTCCTTCAATTTACTATTTTCTTCAAGAAGTGTTTTTGGAGGGATCCTTGTTGCTTTGTTTTTTTTGTTTGTGGGGCCTTGGGGATTTTTTTTTTTTGTTGGTTGCTTTGTGTATTTTGAGTTCCTAAGTTTTTGTATTTTTTTTAACTACATTATAATCCAGTCTGAAATATAGATCATACAAAACCCAAGCAAGCAATGCCAAAGACTCAAGTGAAAATCTTTGTGTTAAAAAAGCCTTTTGTCTTGCTTCAATTTTTATACTCCAGATACATAGAAGGCTTAAAACCCTCTCAGTTTGTAATGGTTTCATGGTGTAATGGTTTGTAATGGTCAGTTTCCATTTTTATAATCAAACTGACTACCAGCCTAATCTATAAAATCAAGATACTACTGTTAACATGGCTTTAAAAAAAACCAGCCTGTAAAGCAGTATGAGGGAAGATTTTTCAGTTTACTACATTAGTTGTTAATGCACTTAAAGCAAATATTCATATTGGAGTTCATAATACCCAGTATTTTTGAGGCATAACCACTGAAGAAAGTATGCTGTATTAACAAGAGATTCAAAAGGACAATAAGAATTTCTTTTCTTCAAGAAACTAAGCCATGGCACCATCTTAGTAACCACTATGTTATAGAGTAGTCTGTGTTCTCTGCCACGTGCTGCCTTTCAGGTTCACTACAGTTCTACCAATACTGCTCACAGCTCACCAGAGCTTCCAAAGAAAACCCCACTCCACTGTTGCATTTACAACTTTGCATTTGCAACGCAGTCCCCCTTTTTCCTTTCCTCTCCCAAATGAATCCCCAGATTTTGCTCTTCATCCAATCCATTTCAATGTCAGTATCTCTTCAAGTCACTGCTATATTTCAGTCAAATTATTCCATGCTTGAGAAGGATTCAAAAGATTACATGTGTTAATCACAACAGTTTGTGCTTCAAAGTTCTACAGATTCTAAAGCCTCTGTGACAACACCTGGCAGGCCATGAAGCTGACAGAACATACTGGCACACATACTGGGTGTGTGTGCTGAACACTGACATGTGGAGACCACAAGTGCTGAGAAATGGAGATCTGGTGCATCATTTAAGAAGCTGTTCCCTCTGCATGTACATCAAAAGCTGGGGTTTGATTTATGATTGATATTTGAACCAAGGAGAGGTCACATTCAGACAAACACGACATACATGTATTTGCTATTTGATCCAAGAGCCAAGGTCACGTTCACACAAATGTGTCATCTGAGTATTTGCTTTATTTTTATTACCCTGTTGATGAACTTAGTTATTTTACTTTCCTCACGTGTCCCAAAAACTCCTTACCCATTTATTCAGTGTGTCCCAAAAACTCCTTGCCCATTTATTTGGAAGTTGCCAGGTTTTTCTAAGTTTTGCAATACTATACAAACGTCTGATGAGCTAATTACATAAACCAAGATTTTGAATTGATTAACAGTTAGGGACTCCTTAATTTCAGAGATCAGAGCTCAGATTGAGGCTAAATCTGGTTGCATGGTATGGCCAGAATTAAGAGAATTAAGAAAAAGGAACAACCCAAAAATCCCACAAAAACTGCATCTTATGAACTGCAGGCATAGATTAGATGTCCTAAGCCATTGTCAGGTGTTTTTTTTCTAAAATTAATACATTAAAGTAAGCTTGAGTGGTGAAGTCAAAGTTGATTACAACATGTACAG
Organism: Tichodroma muraria; assembly: GCA_013390105.1. Lineage (NCBI taxonomy): Eukaryota > Metazoa > Chordata > Aves > Passeriformes > Sittidae > Tichodroma > Tichodroma muraria. Next base: position 59,662 of record WAAG01081774.1, read on the forward strand.
CATTTACAAACAGCCCACGCATTTGCCCCAACATGCTGCTCACTGGGAACCAGATCCTTAAGACTAAATTGGAATGCTGCAATTGTTTCCTTATACATGTGATTACTGCATCTCAGATTATGAAAAGTGCCTGCTCAACAATTTTCTAACTATACCCTGATATTCTACAGAGACCTCATTTGTTGAAGGATGCAGATATCTGAGGGTAGCAGGCAAACAGAAATTGCATTTTAGAGTGGTGACTAAATGATTATCTCCAATATAATCAATTCCTGAAGTAAATAAAATGTAAGCTCCTTGCTAAGTCTCCTGCAGAGTACATTTTCACTACACATGGTAAAAATAAACTTCATAAGGTAACAAATTAAAGACATCTGTGCAACTGAAATTGTCAATTAAAATTATAATCTAATACACACAGATGCAATGCAAGGCAAAATTTTTGGCATATTGATGATTCTGCTACATAAACCTCTCACTCAGAAGACTTACTTGCTCACATACTTGATAAAAAAAACCCAAAACCAAATAAACCCACAAAAACATAACATACATGACTGCTTCATCAAGGAAAACATCATAACTTTTACAAGCATATCACATACAAGAATATATGTCTAGTAACTCTTCCTTACAAATGTGAAAATTCAGACATACTATATTTATGAAAAGTAAAAGCCAATTGCCACTAACTTAAAGTCAAAAAACCACTTGGATGTACTTTCTGAGACTGATGGTATTACAACAGTCTTTAGGGTTCATGTGTAAGTATGGCTAACTTAAAATGTGTTCTTACAAAACAGGATATAGGAATCCCTTTTGTTTTTAATCTGCAGACCTTTATGTGTGATAGCAAGTGGTATATATTACTGATAATAACATATTCTTTAGTATGTTATCATAATATATATCTCATATATATAACTTAATATTTAGCAGTAATATTCTCTTTAGAAATTAGAATCCTTGCTGTGTTATAAATAAAAATACTTTAGCTGAAATTTGTCATAAAAGAAGGATAAGAAATCATTACCTAATATTTTGTTTTCTGAGCATATTTAATCTTTCTGTATTATTTCAACCTTGCTTATTCTACAAGAGAAGAGCAAAGGATTGTTCCTATGATATAAATACTTCAACTGAATACAACCTTATTCAAGGGCACGTATTATATTTGACAGATGCCAATTAATTTTGAGGTTATTGACTGGCAATGAAATTTTTGCAGCTGTATATGATTTTGTGAGTTTAAATAGCATGATAAAAGCTTGGGAGCACTGAGGCAGTACCCAGATTTGAGAAGTTCCATTCACACAGGTGTTTACTATTGCCCCCTGACCATATGGCACCCCCAAAGCACCACAAACCCACTGTGGCTGCTTCAGCCTGAGCTCGCTTGTCCTCCTGTGCTGGCTGGAAACTGACAGGCCAAACAGAACAAATGAGTATGAGGAATTCATATTGCATCACTTCCTCAGCAGGGTCAATAATGTGTTTTCCTTTCCTCTTCCCAGTCACCAGCTTCCATGAAAATGACAGAATTTAATGCCATTGCAGCCATTACAGCTCTCTCTCACGAGAGAAGATTGGCAGGTTCAGAATTATTGGGCTGGGGGCACAGGACAGCAGACCATACTGCATATACCTGACAGGCAGCTAGACCAGAAGAGGTGAGAAAACAATCCCGAAAATTGCTCTCAGCTTTGGGGCAAAACTCTCTTCTGAGATTGATCTGGACATTTGCCTACACTACCCCCTAATTCTTGCAGACATCTTAATGGCAACATTCCTCCTGAATAAAGAGCTATTGTTTTAGAACAAAACTTTCCGTCTAAAAGGAGAGGAAAAAAAGAAAAAGATAAATTAAAATTACTTAATGCAAAAATTTGAAAGGTGTGTATAGCATACTGATTTATGATTGTGAAAAGTTTTTGAGTCTTACCTGCCTTTTAATGATTAGGCCTTGCAACCCCCCATTTTTAGTCGACTTAGACAGATACAGCTTCTCCATCTGACAAACTCCCAAATTTTGCCACCCTGATCTCATTACACATGTACTGCTCAGAAAAATAGAAATTAAAAAGCCCAAAACTTTGCATCTGTATCTTTGCTTACAAAAGCTCTCCTACTTAAGACCAGTATTCCTTTGAAAGATACATGAAGTATCTTAGTTTTCTCTTTTCATTTATACCTTAAACTTCTTGCTCGGGCTCCTTACTGCTTGGCTCAGGACAAAAGTCCAGTCGCTTTGGTATCCGATACTGCAATTTTTGCTTCCAAGATCAATAACAACAAAAAATATGTTTCTTCCTCAAGAATACCTCCTTTCAGCCAGCAGCACACTCCCTATCCCAAATCTCAAATACAGTCCTTTTCAATATTCTTTCATCAGTCTTCTCCCTCTCCTCTATCAGCCATATCAACCCATCCCCAAATCACCTCCTTCACCCTCTTGGTCTTCCAGTCTCCTACCTCAGCTCCTCCAGCATCTGCACAGCTGCACCCGCCTCACCATCTGCAACTCCTCGCATGATTCATCACCAAACATAACAGACCATGATTATTCACTGTTTGAAAAGCTACAGTGGAATTTACATCTGTTTCTGGAAGAGATTCAAGAAGCCTGAATTCGCCTTCTTAGCAGAGAACACCACCACTGTGTATTTTCAGTGGTTTTATTTCACTGATAAACTTTATTCCCTTGTCCAGATGACTTATTTGATAAATTAAATTCAGCTTAACAGAGGGATTTATATCCTTTAAAAAATAATGACCCTCAGATAAAATATTACAGATTTAGTCCCCTTTTGCTTGCAAGTGTCTTTTTGAAAATCGAGTAATTCCAATGGGCCAGCTTTTATACTCTTTTACCAGCACAAAAAATCCAATGTCTTCTGTAACTGTCACCTGAAGTTGTGCAGTTTACTTATTCTTTATTGTGCTACAATTTTACTCATTCATTTGAAATATTTTTACAGGCTCTTGTTGCTCAGCTATTATGTTTAAGTAAATAAACAAATGAAACCTGCTAAATATAAACTATCTTCAATTTAATGTCATGCCACAACTCAGAGTGGAATGTGAAACAAAATTCTTTCATTTTTTGTTGCTGGTTTTTTTGTTGTTGTTGGTTTTGGCTTTTCTTTTTTTTTTGTTAAGAAAAAGGCCTTCAATTTTATTCTGACAATTCAGACACCCTTACCTTTAAAAGTTTTTCTTTGTGATAAATGTATCACACAAAAACAAAGTTTACACTGATTTAGCGTTACTGACAGGAGTCTTGGCAACAGGCATGAATGCAATTAATCTACATTTTTTGGCAAATGGACATCAAGTACTTGTACTTCCAAGCTCCTGACGTGTCAGATAGAGGATATACTTGGGACACATGACTTCACAGCTCTAAATCAGGTCACTCACTACAGTATACAGGTCACAAGCCTCACACTCCTGTGTGCTCAAAAAGTGGCAAACTAAACTATAACCAATTATTTTCCTGCCATGTTTTCCCTGCTCATCCTCATTGACATGAAGGGCATCTGGGCCCAGTTTAACAGCAATACCAGCACTGCAGCACATCAGCCACCCCACTCCTTTTAACCAAGGAAGCATCTGAACTGCAGAAAGGTGAAGAATATGAGTCCAGTAAAACAGCCAGGAAAACAAAACCTCTTTAAAAAGTCATGTATGTACTTTCATATTCCAGTTTCGCTTCACTTCGTAAGGCATTTCAGCTGGCATTTCAGAACCAGACTCTGAAAGAGCAGCTACGGGTACACAGCACACAGTCCCTTCTCGGGAGCACAGCTGAGCTGCCGGTTGCAAAATAAAGTTACCTGAAGGGTACTTAGACAAGTCAGCTTAAGCAATGCAACAGCTCCCTCACATCAAAAGGATATCCCCTCGGCGGCTCCCTGGCNCGGCGCTCCGAGCCGGCGCCCCCCGGGAACAGCCCCCGGGCCGGCTTCAAACCCCGGCGCAGACACGGCCCCGGTGAAACAATTCCCTTCCCTGAATCGGTAGAAGCGTAACACAGGAAAAACCACAGACGGCTACAGAGAGCGGGACAGACCCACCGAGGGGCAGCAAACAGGCCGGACAGAAGTGTATGGATGGGAGAAGGAAAGGAGCCCAGATCAGAGAAGGAAAGGAGCCCAGATCAGANGCATTTCAGCTGGCATTTCAGAACCAGACTCTGAAAGAGCAGCTACGGGTACACAGCACACAGTCCCTTCTCGGGAGCACAGCTGAGCTGCCGGTTGCAAAATAAAGTTACCTGAAGGGTACTTAGACAAGTCAGCTTAAGCAATGCAACAGCTCCCTCACATCAAAAGGATATCCCCTCGGCGGCTCCCTGGCACTGCCGGCCCCGCATCTTCCCTCTCCTCTGCCCTTCCAGCCACGCTACTCCCCGGCGCCTGCGGGGGCTCCGGCGCTGCCGGGTCCCGCTGGCCGCTCCTGGCACCGCGAACGACCCGGGGCCAGCGCTGCTCGGGAGCCTCCCNTCCAGCCACGCTGTTTAGCCTCACTTCTTGCTGTAGCCCGTATTTGTAAAGCTGTCAGGAACCACTGACAGAGGACACCCCGTTCTTTTTTGCATTTATGCGTTCATTCATACACACACATCCGCCCTTGCCATGCAAAAGAGAAATAAAATGAATGATAGCTGCAAACGGAACAATTCTATGTTCTTAGAGGATAATCACTACATTTCCATGGGATTTATTACAGGATTTGTAACCTTGAGAAAATGCAACTCCTTGTAAATTTGGTTAGAATGATGGAAGCTCAGTATGCTGAAAATCGGGTGCCCAGAATGTACATTTAGCTTAAAAATTTGACAGCTGTTTGAAAATATCAGCCAGTTTACACAAAGTTACATCTGTACATCTCCAGCACAGAACAACAGGTACAGCTGCTGCTCTGCTCAGAGGCACTAACCCTGTGCTGCTTGTCCCTCCCTTCCCTAGGTACTAAAGCTGCTACCCTGATTTGATCACACGGGCCTGCTTAACTGCACACACAGCGTCCTTTATCCTGAGGTGGGCAAGAATATATAAACTTCACTTGTTTCATATACATATATGCACATATATATAGCTATTTTGTAACCTTCCACTGAATACTGCCAGCAATACTCACTATGACCCGTGGGCTGCAATTAATTGTATTTTAACATTAGAGTGTATGGATTAATTGACAGCTGTACTGGAGGATTCCTCCACCCTGTTGGACAGAATGGCACCAGGCAATAATAAACAAGAGTCTCTGAAGCAGTCTCCTGACACAACACCCACCTTCTCCCTCCTCCTCCCCTGCAGATCCAACAGCAACAATCCAATTGGTTCCACAGTATATTCTTCAGCCTTACTACTCCAGGGAATGTTTTCCATACACGTTGAATAAAGATGCCAGAGAGTTTGGTTTGGTTTTGTTTAATGGGAGCCTGCCCCATGACTCCAGCATCAGGTACTCTGTACCATTCTTCCTGAAGCAGTAACACTAACAGCAGGTTAGCAAACATCATCAGTAATTCAAGCCTTCACTTTCAAATAAGGTTTTGCAAACAAGACATGAGTTGTTCTTACCTTCTGAACATCCATGTTCAGTGGTTTGTTCTGTGATTTGTTATATCAACCATTTCCCGTAAATAATTTTTAAAACAAAGCAGGCATGTAGCACTATTTGTGTAACAAAACAAAGAATGGCAATACAAGCTTATACTCAGGTAATTGAACTTACTCAGTGTAACAGTGCTGGATGCATGGATATACAGAACAAGACAGTAAGACCTGCCTCCAAACCTTAACCACAGGCTGTAGAATAGTTTCAAATGATCTATTTTTATAATTTTTTTTTAATGTAAATAATATTAAGTTACTGTGGTATTATTTGTCCATTTAAAATACATCAAACCCTAAACTATTCACCACAGTAAGTCCTCTCAGCTCCAGGATGTTACACATTCACAAACAAGTAAGGATCTGCTCAACCAGCACACCAAACAGCAGCTCTGGTTTCCCTCTACACACTTCTCAACAAAATGAGATACAAAAATATGAAATATGAAAATATTGAACTAACTCGCTTTCACACCTATTTCCTCTGCCTGGACACAAATGCCAAAGAGCCATACAACCTCAGTACAACTGCAGCTCACTGCTCTGAGTTCCTCAAGGCAGACACATTCTGGAACAAGTTTCTTTTACTGTTTGGAAAGATTTAGTGAATAATTTTTCAGTTTAGACACATGCTAAAAACCATGATAGTGTATCAGCATTTTTAGAAAGGGATAGGTAATTTGCCAAATGCTTGCCAATCTCTCCTACTCTTAGTGTTTCCACAGGTATGAGACAACTTGAACTTAAACCAATAAATTTAGATGAATACAGCACCACGGAACAAATATGCCTCTTTGGTAGTTTGCATCTTTCCAAAGTACAAAAAAATTTAACACCATACACATTTTAAGACTTAGCAAAGACCCACACAAACCAGCCATGTAACCACTCAAGCCTCAGTCAGGATTAGAGTGCCAATGAGGTGTGGTTTATAATTTATATTAACCTGTGCACGAGAAGTCCTCCACTGGGCACAGAAATTACACGACTTAGATATTTAAAGACACATGCAATGCACTTATAAATAAATATTGTTTCATAAGCAGAAACTATGAGAAGTGGTATGAGGAAGTGGAGTCAGATTTGGCAACCTCTCAATGCCACATGCAATATGGTCACACAACAGTCTGCTCATATCCCTTGAGTATCTTTAAAACATCAAATATCACACTCTTTGAGAGATTTTGGTTTTATTTCGAGGATAGTGATGATTAAGAGCCTAACCTTACCAGACTTTTTACTTCAGTGAAAAATTCAGCCTCCTACTTCATAAAAAGTCATTCTGTATTTAATTTAACAGACCTGGTCCTTTGAAATGCTGAGCACTCTACTTCTAAAATATTAAAACTCGGGATTCTACTGACTAGCACCTAAGACAGCAGTAGATATCAGAACATAAGGAAGTTTTACTTTGTTCTCCCGACTGTGCTACTGTTTTCTGTTTATCAATTATTTATTGGCACTACATGCTCAGACTTCTTCCCTTGTCATTTGACTATACATTAATCACTTCTTACAGAGATTCTATGCCCAGTCCATGTATGTACTCACCTCTTCAAGCAGCATCTTGCAAGGCTGAAACAGAAGTTGTTTTCCAGAATTTCTTCCCCTTCCATTTCATGTGCACATTGGTGATAACAAGCAGTTCTTCATCAATAAAAAGCCGTTGACATTCTTAAAAAAATAAAAATAAAGAGTCAACAAAATTTCCCAGGGCTTATTATACTGATTTTACATAGCTATGATGTAATATAACTTAAGAATAATAATTATTTATGCTTCTTCCAGAAAAAAAGAGCTTCTATTTCACTTGGGCTATAATTATTTTTTAAATGACTGAGTTTTTTAATATGTTCATAGTTTTATATCAGGACCACACTGACATCTAGCTAACTAGGGAATATAACTGGTATATCCCAATATAATTTTGATATTTTTTCCTTCATACTAAAAGAATTCAAAACCACTCAACTAAGAAGACTACAGTGACAGCCTATGCTATTTTAATTATCTGTTATAGGGTAAAATACTTTTACTCCTAAAGAGTGTTCTCACAAATGTCCAAGCCTTTCTGTGGACACATTTAGAGTAGTAATGGTTTCCAAGGTGCACACACTGCCCCATGAGATGTCTTTGCAATTGCCCTTTATTTTGAGGATTTACACCCCAAAGGTAGAGATTTTGTTTTTATATACTTTATAAGGCCAATATAAAAAAAGCAAATCAAAGATTCAGAGAGATTTTGCAAAAAAGTGGATTTAAAAAAAAAAAAGTTTAAATTCCAAAATGATGTAAGAAAATATGCTTGTACATTTAATAAATATGAATTCAACTTCATTTATTTTCCAAGACAAGTATGGTGTTCTCTTTTCCCCCCCTTGCAAAAATATGACACGTGCAATAGAAGCAGAACTCAGAACCCAAATCTCATCAGGAAAGCTACAGAAAAGTAAAGAAAAGAATAGAGCTGTTTGCAATTTTGAAGTACAAGCTGCTTCTGAAAAAATAATAAGAAAAGTTATGTTTCCTTGCCCACTTTGGGACAACAGTGAGCATTATAATCCATCTTTTAGAACAAGTTTAGTATCTTAGGCCATATATCCTACTCTCCTGTAGGACATTATTGTCCCTTATATTCTTATACACTCCACACATGAAACATTAAAAGCATAACACAAATCACAACCAAAGAGTAACCCTCTCTCCATGGTTTAAAATTCATGATACCCTTTATGAAGACTACAGTATTAACAGAGAATGAGGACACTGAAGACCTACTGAAAATCAAGTGACAAACCCACAAGGTGTTTCCAATAGGTAGCCAAAACTCCCATGCACCTGACTGCAGAGGATGACAGTCAATATAAGGCACCAACAGCTTGATAAGAATGTTTTTTTGGACCATGCTAAGAGTTCCTTCCAAACATGGGAAGAGACAGCGAGCTTGCTGTCTGTGGAGCTCCACAAACCTCTGATAAGGTCTGCACACTCTCAGCCTTCCAACACACTACATTGTATTACTTGAAATTCCCAAAGTTGCCACTCAAAGTCACTACGAGCCGATGGTCGCTTGGTAGTTCATGCCAGCCAACAGAGGTTATGACACAGGTTTAGGTTTAGCAGACGTGTGACCACATCACATGAACCACAACTGCCTCAGTTCCAGCATGAGACCAGGTAGCAGCCTCAATACTGAGTCAATGATTCAGGATTTACAAAGGAAACACTTCTTACAGCTGATCCGTTTCGCTGCCTGCAAAACAAATTTTAAAAGACGAACAGTGCCAGATGCCAATGAGAAAGTCTGTGCACGTTCAGTAATACAAGGAGTTTGACCACGATTTTCCTTCACAACAAAACTTATGCAACACCTTTATTAGTGCATTACTACTAAGACACCCAATGCCTAAAGTGCCAAACATTATCATTCCAGATAATCCTGTGTGACGAATCCTGCGCTCATACTACTTCCATCAGAGAGCTTAGGAACAGCTCCCCTTGTCATTGAGTGAGACTGGGCCAACCTTAACATAAATACAAGGCAACACCTTTTCGCACTCCTTTCCATTGTTGCTTCTGGAATGCTTTTTGAAAAGCAAGTATCCAGCCCCATAGGGACAACCAAAAACTCGGCAAACAACAAAAGCAAGCCCCACCTGCTCCTCGTTCCCAGGATAGAGGACCCTCCTCTGACCAGCCAACCGGGAACAGCACAACCCGCCTGACTGAGCCAAGCCAACAGGGGAACCTCTAAGCACGTACTTTCTGCCTAGTGCCCTAGTTCATTCCAGGTTAAGGGCAATCCAGATGTTCCATTTAGGAGACGACAGCTGCCAACCAGCCCCTCCTGAGACAGGGCATTACCCCCTCCTCTGTTCCCACCTCCAGCGCCCTGAAATCCCGCTCCCCCGGGGCTTCCCGGGTGGCTCTTTACCTGCGCCCGCCGGCGCCGGGCCGGCTCTGCCCGTCCCGCAGCCCCTCGGCCCCGTTCCCGCAGCCGGAGGCGGGCGCCGCGCCGAGCGAGCAGCGGGAGCCGCTACAGCATCTCCCCGGGCCGGCTACCTCCTGCTGCTGTCCGCCGCCGCTCCGCCGAGGGCTTCACCCCGCGGGGCCGGAGAGATAAGTAATAGCGAATAGCAAGGGAGGGGAGGAGAAGAAAGGACAGGTCATTAGCAAAGCCGCCGCCGCCGCGTTAGCGAGGCGGGGGCGTCACCCAACCGCGGGCGGGCGCTCCCGCCTCCTGCCGGCGCCCCGGCCGGGACACGGGCGCTGCACGGGCGGGGGCCGCCCCTAAGGCAATACCGTGCATCGCTGCCGCGGGCTGCGCAGGGCCGAGCCGGGCCGAGCCGCGTCCCCGGCTGCCGGGGGGGAAGGAGCGGGAGCGGGGAAGGCGCGGGGAGGGAACGGGAGCGGGAGCGGGGCGGGAGCGGCCGGTGACAGGTCCCGGAAGTGAGGGCGGCACACACCTCCCGCCGCGGCCGCGCGCCATTGGCGGGGGGGG
>WAAG01081774.1:69808-81689 GCA_013390105.1 Tichodroma muraria
CGGGGGCAGCCCCGCTCCCCTCACACTCCTCAGTGCTCTCTCTGCTCTCTGTGCCCTCTCGCTGCTCGCTCTGCCCTCACAACCCTCACAGCCCTCACTGCTCTCACGCCCCTCAGTGCCCTCACACCCTTCACACCCGTCGCTATCACTGCTCTCACATCCCTCAGTGCCCTCACACCTCTCGTTGCACCCACGCTCCTCATTGCCCTCACTCCACACCCCTCACTGCTCTCCGACCCTTCACTGCCCTCTCACCTCTCCCTCCCCTCACAAGCCCCGGGTTCCTCCGTGCCCCCGCATTTTTACCGGGACACGGGGCTGAGGCGGTCGAGCCTGAGACGCCGGGACGTTCGGTCAGGGGGGCATAAAGCCTCCGCTCCGGGCGGAGGGGCGGCCCGGCTGCCGCGGGCCCGGCGAGCGCCGCCTGCCTGAGGGCCGGCGCGGAGGGGCCGTGGCTCTGCCCATCCATCGCTCTACGGAACACTGCTCAGAATCATATAAATGCGTGTTTGCCTTCACGTTCGCATTCCATGCGGGGAATAAAAAAAACCCCAACCAACCAACCAACCCAAACCAAAATTTAATCAGGAACCCCACTTAATTAGTGAGCTGAGTAGTCAATGGCACAGTACAGGGATGATAAAACAAGACTCACTTCAGATGTTTCCAATGGGAAGTTAAACGAGGCCTAGAAAGAGAATAGAGCACTCTTTTGGGGGCTTGGTCCATACTGCAGTGAGCACCACACTTAATTCCAAAAGTTTCTCATAAATTTGGGTTTAGAACATGGCCCTTGGACATCAGAGCACTCAGTGCAGAAACAACAGTAACAGCAGAGGCTGAAAAGTCCCCAAAGGCACGGCTCAGGACCAGCCTGCAAAAAGCCATATTGACCATGGAAAACAGAAGGTAACTAAAGGCCTTAAATAGTTTTAAAGCCTTTTCAGACTGTTTCAAACTGGTTCTGGTCACAGTTCGACTTAACCACTAGAACTGCTCCAACGTCTGTCCCAAGCTGGGCCAACACCCAATGCCACAAGAATCAGTTGATTTAACAGGTTAATTCCCAGATTTAACACCTACCTATTTCCCCACAGGTGAGGTGATATGGTGCAAGTACAATTTTCTAGAGTAAGGTGTTGGAATGTATGCAGGCTTTTGCCTGGGGAATATGCACCTTTTGCGAGATTCACAGCTGTGAGAGGCATGCCAGGCTGACTCAGCTTTTTATCCACACCTCATCTTGTCCTGACTCATGCACAAGCGCTGTCCCAAAGGCAGTAAAAACACAAAATATTTATTGGAATTCAAAATGAGTTGTGGGTTGTTTCCTGTTTATGAGCTGTGAGCTCCCCAGCCCACACCAAACATGTAGCAACCTCCGTCTGCAGCAAGGAGGGCTGTGTTAACTCCAGGCATGGAGGAGAGCTCTCTTAATGCCTGTGCTGGAAGTGATTCTTCTGAAGAACTTGGAAACATTTTTGTCCTCGAAAATACTGGTGTTGCAGAAAGTGGTAAAGGAGGAGAATCTATTCCACACTTAAAATATCTGCACAGGAGACTGTAGTAATTCCTTTTGTACTGAAAGAACTTCTAAAGTGTAGATTACTGACTGGATTGTCTAAATTTTTATCACAGTTCAAATCTCAACCACATACTAAATATCATAAAAATCCATTAGCTATTTAAATGTGCAAGTTTTAGAAACCAGAAGTTAGATTATTTACTAGGTTTTTAACTGGAATAACCTTCAATTAGTATTATATTCTATTAATATGCAATAACCTTATTACAATTGCCTAACAGCTTGACAGTTGTGGAAGAAGCAGCCAGATTTGTGCAGTTGTTGATTTTCCATCTTTCCATTATCCAGCTGGCTTTGTCAGAGGCCTGCAGAGCCACGCACAGCATTTCTATCACAAAACATTTTCATTTGCAAAAGAGAAATGCCTTTTAGTTTATTTAAAGGCCAGACATGCAGCCTCTCCTAACAGTTTTCTGGGAGCAGATGAGCAGCTCCAAGTCAGCACAGGCTCATTCAGAAGTCTGGGAGGACAGACCATACCGGGAAAAATTGGCAGCGCCTTCGCCCCCTCCTCCAGCTACGGGTAGAATGCAGGAAGTGGGCTGACCCTGCACTCAAATATTTGCTGTGGTTTCTCTTGCTGATTTGATGATAGAGATTTTAACAGACAATAGGCCTTGTTTTTGCTGGGTCATCGTGAAATACTTCCCTTACAAAGTCGATAGAGCCATAGGGCCTTCCCATTTGAGTACTTATTTGAAGTGGGAACTGCAGAGACCCGCTATCGTAGCCAGCACTTTATCAGCTGAAATAGCATACATAGGGATCTGTTTCTCTTTGAGTGCCTACTGAAGCCTTACAGAACTAACATGTACTAATGGAAAATTAATTAAATTAATCTTTGAATCATTCTTATTAAAAGAATAGAAGAGGCTGGACAATCACAAAGCAACAAGTTTCATGAGCAGAGGTCACTAGCAGAAGTCTAGGAAACTATCAGAGTGTAATTTAAATCTTTTCCTGTACAACTTTATGCATGCTGGATCCTGCCCCTTTGCGCCTGATATGTCGAAATGTCGAAGCCAAAAGTCCCATGTGATAATGAACAGGAGAGGATTAAATCTGGTTTATTTAATACACATAGTATGGAAATTATTATTAAAAGCACAATTCTCTCTCATAAAAACAAATCCCTTAAAAAACCCCAAACAACAGCCAAGGAAGCTGATGAAGCAGAGGAGACCAGTGAGATGTACCCACTCTGAGCTTTCCTTATGAAGCTCTCTCAGCATAGCAGCCTGGGTACACAAATATCTGTGCTGCTTTACTTTGCTGTTGGTTTTAGGTCAGGCTGGATTTCAGGGCTGGTTGTTTTTAGATGCATGTCTCTCTCCTGGATTAGAACAAAGCTCTAAGGCTAAAGGTGATAAATGAAAACATTTAGATAAGTCACGTGAGACTCATCTGCCTCATTTTACTATGACAGGTTTTAGATGGGAGCAGGATGCAATTTACAGGTTTACAGAAGCCTACTGTTCCACAAAACTATTTAGACATTCAATTTTTAAAAAAAATCTAAGAAGAGATTGTATTTCCAAACAAAATAAGCAATGAAGCTGTTAGTTACATTTAATTTCTGTTAGAGATGTTTACCATGCCACCCCATCTCTATAAGGTATGGCCTTGGTCATTCAGATATTTCTTTTCATGTTTGAAAGTTACCTTGCTCATTACTTCACTTGGTGAAACAATTCATTACTTGTCAGAGCATCAAGATCAAACATTGCAGGTGTCCGTGCATCTCTTCCTGTGTCAAAAAGACTTCAGAACAGTTGCAGGTAAGATCATCGTGCTTTAAACTTATTAAACCTTCTTTAGACAAAATGTTTAGAATTCCTCTCATTACTCTTTATGCTGGTGCTGTCATTGTCACCATGGGTTTTCACTACATGATTGACAGCCAGGTTGAGAGCTGGTGAATTGATTTTTTTTTTTAATGTCTACCCCCTCATCATTAGTACAGCCAGTTTCATTTCTTTCTTTTAATAAAAACGTTCTTTAAAGAGATTAGCAGCAAGCAAGCACCTTTCTTACAGTAAAGCAGGATGTCCCAAACCTTTATTCTGAGGGGGAGCCCATGCTGGAGCCTTCTGCAGGATGGGAAGGAAGCAGAGGGAAAATTACTGATGTGAGAACACCTTATGGGAATAAGCAATTACTCTTCAAACTCAGCTGTGGCTATTTACCAAATCTGCCCTACCTTCTCATCTGAATAATTTCTTTCTCCAGTGTAAGATTCCTTTTCTGTAAATTTCTTTTTGTGCTGGACCTTGTATTACCAGATTCAGCAGGATTTAGCATGTTTATTTGTGGGTTTTGGTTTTGGTCTCCAAGAACTGCTAAAAATCAGTTAAGCTTAATATAATAAATGTATATATACTTAGAAAACAAATCCCTGGTTGGTATCTTGAACTGGGGAGAAGTTTTGTTATTCTCTTACTGGGGTGGATTGCTCCTTCCTTTTTTTGGTGATCATGGTACTTGCCATAGTGTGACTGAGGAAGCAAGTTTCCTCCTTTTTCAGCAGATTTTTCCCTATTCTCCTTGGAAATAAATGTACTCTTTATTTAATTACTTAATGCATTTTAATTTATTGATCCCTGTATTTCCAGTCCTTTGAACTGAATACTATTTGAACGTTTCCCATTTCAAAGAGTTTCTTTCTGATCCAGGTTTTCCACTTGGTCCTACTTTTGTTCTTTTGGCTCAGTGAAGCCTTTGTTGTCCCCTTTCCCCCAATCTCGGTTTCCCAGTTGGTGTTTTATCTGGGTCACTGAGATTCTCTTCTTTGGCGATATACTTAAAATCTGTCCCTGTTGTCCCCCCATCCCATAACTGTGATTCAAATCTTACTCACAAGTGACTATTGCAACATATCTTTTGGCCCTCATTCTCCCCTCTCTCCGGCTAAAGATAACTTTCACTGTCCCCTCTCAAGTCTCTTTTCTATTTACGTCAACTCTGTACCCCCTTTGACATCTGCTTCCAATTCCCAACTCTTCTTTCCTGTAACTTCCAGTGCACTCTCTACTGTCCTTTACCAATCCTGCAGGAAACCTGCCCCTTCCCTGCACAGCCTGTATGTGAGCATGACACGGCACAACAAAGAAGCAAGACAGAATGTTTGGTGGATTGTGTTTCTTAATACAATTATTAGCAATTGCTACTTGGTTTTCTTTAAAATGTGTCCTCCTATGCACCTCTGCAGTGTGCATTTATTCCCTTGCATGCCTCGATCAGCATACACTGTCACTAGTCAATTCTCCCAGCATCAATGCTTATCTATCCTTGTCTAGCTTTAGTTGTAGCCTTAATGTAAGTTGCAGAAGTTTCTGGGCTTTCACTCATGTTTTATGCAGATTTCAAGAAGGAATTGCTGTGACAATATAAGCTTGCCCTGAATAATTTTGCTTTGTAAGTAATTCAGTCCAAGTGCAGAAATTAAAGCTGAAGTTGCAGCTTCTGTTTGCCTCCATACCCTGTACACCTCATGCACCACAGGTGTAAGCACACCTCTTTAGCCAGGAGATGCAGCGGTTGTACACACATTGCACGACTTCCAGAGCACCCGAGGAGATGCACTGCCAATCGTGCATGTGTGCTTGTTTTGGTGCAAAGTCCGGCGGCTCCTGAAGGGGAGCTCAAAGCTAAGCCGATTTGGGTTTGTTTGGTTTCAGCTGAGGCAATTGAAGGGAAAGTACACGTTGCTGCTGTTTCCAGAGCTGGCAGCACGTGGCACACAGTAAGATACTTCCTGGGTGGTAGTGGTGCTGTGTGTCCACACCAGTGCATCTCCCAGAGCTCATCTAATCACAGATTTGCAGTTCTCCAGGATCCTTACTGCAAGCTGTTTCTTTCCCTTGTACTGCTTGTACTTATCTCCCCTAGAGGAAGGGCAAGTATTTCTATAATGCTGTCAAGTAAAACTGTTGAGTTTGGGTGCTTTGGGTGTGTAAATGTGAGACTTATTCGAAGTAATTAGCTGAGTAACCATTCAGCTGAAATTGTTTTCCTACCCTGATTCCAGGCCGTGACTAACACCCGCCGTGATACACACCCAGCCTTGTCCAGCGCTCACAACTGATACATGAGCCTCAGCCACCGCTGCCTTGGCATGAACAATCACACAGTTCATTTTGGGGCTCTCTGCTCAACCACTGCACATCTACAAGTCAGACTTCAAAACAAAAGCACATATAATGGGGCTGATGCTTTGTAAGTACCAGTTTTTTCCTTTAAACTTTGACTGTGCATATTCTTGTTCAAATATTTCTCACTGCTCTTCACACTGACCAGTTTTGCTGTGTGGATAGGAGCTGCTTGAAACTAAGTCCTAGACAGGTTTTTTTAAAGCAAGACTGTACTTCTAAAATTGTTTAAAATGTTTGAAAAAAATAATTTGTAAACAAGATGTTAAAAAACATAGAAGAGGGAGGTCAGATGAGACTTGAAAACACATTGTTATAAAATAGATTAACAAACTCATTATTGGCTAGAAATTGAGGCTCACCCCAGGCCAGCAGCAGAAGGGCCGCAGTTTTCTGATCCTGTGGCCTCAGAAACATCCCAATATCCAGCATCTTATTTGTCCTCATACCATGCTGCACCACTCCTCAATCTTCCCAATTCCAGCTCTTTACAGGGCTATGCTGTGAACCAGATCAGGGAACCTGTTCCACTGAAAAATAATAGAAAATAGCTACAGAAAACAAATACAGTTTCATGATCTAATTCATGGCATGTGCCTCACATCTGGGAGGAGCACTGTCTGAATTCCTGCCATCTGCACTACCCTGGAAATCAGCCTGGCATCAAACCCTGGTCCAGCCTGACCAAGGACATGGAAAACCTGACTGTGGCAGGGAACCTGAGGGACAAGGAGATAGAGGGAAGGGCTTCTTTCCGTGGCTAGAGGGAACCCTGGGAAAGGAGGTGATTTTCAGCTGGATCATGAGGAGCAAAGCCAGAGGATATTTGTTGGAGTGCGGGCAAGGCCGGCGTGTTTGGACATAAGGAATGTAAGCAGCAGCAGGAGCCTTCGTGGGGATGGACGTCATTGCAGCAACACCAAAGCATCAACTGCTAACACTGTATTTATCCAAACCGTAAAGAACAATTTTAAATAAGAAGAGGTTTCAAAGCTGTGTTTAGCTGGAAGATCTGTGTGGGAGAGGGGTGGATACCTTTGGACTTTGTTAATAATTAAGTGGAGGAGTGTGTTAAAACCTATGGAATGGACAGCATGGTAGTAAAAATACCGTGACTCATTGAAGCTGGAGGTTAGCAAACAGTCCCAAGTAAACAAAATTGCACATGACAGATCCTTGTGTAGCAAGAACCATCTCTGTTTAGTGAAACCGAGCCTGAAATGCTCCATTTGCTTCTGAAAACCTCGTGACCTTGTGGAAACGATTTGATGCTGAACCTGCAAGAAATATAAATTGTGTTCAGAACTAGATGAAAATCCAGCATGTTTTCTAAGCTATACATTTGCAATATTCAGGATATTTTCCAAACAGTTTTTTGCTCATAATAATCCCTTAGCTCATGTCTTTCCAGTTAAAAACCCCAAATTGCGAAGAAACTGTCTTTTCTCATATCATTTCATTCACTCCAAATGCAGCAAGAGCCAGAAGAAAAGTCTGGATATATGGTTTAAAAGAGGCAAGAACAAGAACTTCTCTAAGAAGTAGCCTGAGAAGTCTGCTTTTCTGTGTACTAGTGTTATCAGATGTTTAGTTTTTAACTGAATTATTTCACAAGTCTTTCCCCATAAAAAAAAACAACAAAAAAACAAACCAACAAAAAAACCCCAAAATGTTACTATCTTTTACGTATCTTAACATAATTCTCTCCCTTTGTCCCTTTTTACCTTCTGTTTATGTCTTGAGGTACATTTGGCTCTAGAAAGTGGCAGACAAAATCCATACGGTTTGAATGCAGAGCAGCAAATACATCAAAGCTGGTCTCCTGCCAGCTGCCTGCCTCTCAGGGTGCACACACACTGGTTATCTGGTTTCATCCTTTCTACAGCCATAGCTGAGACCCCAAACATTCCCAAGCCGCTGGGAAATGCTGACAACAGGACAGGCAGACCACTTCTGCCATTCCAGGAGCCTCTGGGAAAGCATCATACAAGAGTGGGTAATTAGAGCTATATCAGAGTTTTGCACCCATTTTGAGTTGCCACCTGACAGCAGTTGCTCTGATTACCTAATTCATCTGTGTGCAACTCCGCAAATATTTGTTAGAGAACACAAAATATTTGCTGTTTATCCCGGGGCTCGGCATTACAAATGTTTGTTTAACATCCAGGTTGGGGTTTTCAAATGCTTCTGATATCTCAGTATACCTCCAATTTATTTCTATTTAATCTGGAAAGAAAAAAGATCTTGTCACTATACCTGCCCTGCACATCTCATTCATGTTTGCATTCTGGGAGTTTGCCTTCTGGAGCTGTGCAGGAGGTAAAGCGCCCTGTCACCGTGCCGCGTGCCACCAGGTTTGCCACGGCGCGCAGACAAGGCGCAGGAAGCCTCAGGTGCCCCGCGCAGAGCGAGGTACCCGTGGCACTGCACACGGGGAAGGCAGGCACTGTTATCACAGGGTAAGTGAGGTTAGACGAAGCGAGGGTGTGAGTGTGCTGACATCACCTAATTACTCGGCAGTGCAATTACAAGAGCTGTCTCTCCACTTCGATTTTACAGTTAGATTAGCTATTACCTATGACTGTGCTCCAGCACGAGCTGGAAGTAAAAACAAACACAAGCCTCCTTTTTTTTTTTTTTTTCCCCAGTAAAACTCTAATTACAACACAAAGTGAAAAAGTGTCTTTTTTGTTTCTTATCAAGGGCAATGCCATAGGCTAGTGTTCAGACTGGTGGAAACTGAGTCAGGAAGCAATCCTCAAAGCCAGGTGTCACAGGTGCCACACAACTGCACTTCACAGCGTTCAGGCAGCAGAGGAATCTTTTGGGGTAATATCAATGTAGCACTGCTGAAAATGGAAAACCACATTCCCTCCTCCTACCCCTTCTTTCAGGCACAGGCTCCACCATTTACCTTCTTTGGGCTTTAGTATTCTTGGCATTTTTCAACCCCCCCTAAAGACTGGCTTGCTGTCTTGTTGCCTCAGCTGGGAGCCACGGAACACCAGAGCAGGCACAAGGGTAAGGAGAGAACACCAGGACAGGGCAGAAGGGAGAGAGACCTTCCCCCTTGCAGCTGTAGGGTGTTACATCAGTTCACTTGTTTGTTAAACCACACCTTGGAAGAAGGTATTAAAGGCCATATCCACTTTCTTTGGATATTAAAAAATAGACCAAAGAGTGGTTGAAATCCCTGGTGGGTTGTTTGGTTTCCCATTGCACCAGTATTAGTTTTATTCCTCTTTTCTTTCCCCCATCTTCAAACCCCTTGACTGGGTCAATGTCCCTCTTCACAAGCACACACTGTCCTTGCCTGCTCTCTTTGTATCAGTCCTTCAAGCCCTATTTCTTTTGCAAACTTTGTTTTTCCAATTGGCCAATTCTTCATTGACTAATTAACTTTTAACATAATTATACTAAATTCTTGCTCCTGTTTACCTGACTATTCAGTTCTTTGGGGCTAAATCTTACCATTTCTCTCAGTTTTGTAAAGTGCTGTTTGCCTATACACAGGGAAAGATCCTAAGACATTTTAGCAACTTTCATTTGCTCTTAGAGAAAAGACTCAAGTCAGTCATTACCCCACTATCAATCCCATGAACTATATGCAGAAAAATATGATTTATTACATAAATAAAAGTGAACTAGGCATTCAGAAAATCAGAGTGGAATACTGGTATCAAAATGTACTTCAGACCCAGTGACTCTCTGATTAAAAATAAAATACAATGCTGATTTTATTCTCCCTAAATTCGGTAAATCCTTGGAGAGCCCAAGTGGAATAACCAACCATTTTTTGTTGTTTTTTCTGTCTCTAGCTCTTACATTGGTTTTCCACTCCAGAAATAAAAGCTTTACAGCTGGTATGTATATTACACTAATGATGCTTTGATTTAGAAATGCAACTAACAGATGTTAAATTAATCTAGTCAGATTTGAGTTACCTTTGAGACCTTTGAAACCTGCATTTGTTTCTGGAAGGTACACACATTTTATTTGTACCCATGGTTCGTGAAAGTCAGGCTGTCTTTGGATAAATGATGATTTCATGTTTTTCTCAGATATCCACTCATGTCCATACATTTGAAAGATGTGTATTGTGCTATCGGAGAATGTACTTTGAAGTCAGTTTTAGATTTAGTTGTTAATCTCGTGGCCCTGCTTTTCTCTTCTGTAAACAGTGATAAATAGTTTCCAGTGGGCCTGAATCCAGCAAGGCTCTTCACTAAATAGTCTCTAGGTAGAGTTACTTTGGAGTGAAGGGACAAACCCTACATTAAAAGAAATGTTGATAATACAAATGTATGAAAATACACCTAATGCTTCCTGCAATATGTGCAGTTTTCTGAATTTGGATAGCTGATCTGGATGCTGCTGTAGCCAGAACAGCAGGTTGTACCCAGTGCAGTCTGTACCTGACACGAGGTTTCTGATAAGCTCCTGGATATCAAAAAGATTATTGAACAAATGTTTGATACAGTACACTACTATTTTATATTGTTTTTCCATTCCTCATCACAAGTCATGATAGGACTCGTAGAAATTAGGTTACTCTAAGGCTTTGCTTAATTCTAAGGCTCTGCTCTTTTGCAGAATTCTTTTGCTCTAATTCTAAGGCTTTGCTGCTCCGAGAGACTAAAACTATACTTTTAAAAAATATTCATGTGCCTCAGGGAAAAAAAACCCACCACCTTTATTCCCTGGATTAATCACTTGGAGCAATGTGCTAAGTATACTGAGCCGTTCTTTTTGTGGAACATGAGGATCAAGCCTTTGTTCTTGGCAGCCACATCCTTCATGCCGTGCATACTGGAACCCACCGCTGTTATTTTTCATTCCTCACGGAGAGCAGAGCGCTCTGCAGCAAAAAAAGGGACAACTCCTCCCAGAGCAGCCTGTGCTAGAGCAGCAGCAAACTCCCAGGGAGAGCCTGAGGACACACGGGTCACAATAAAGGTCACAATGACAGCCTGATGTGGCATCTCTGTTCTGTAAACGCCGCGCTGGACTTGGCACCTTCATCGATTTTTTATGGGTAGTGTTCAGATTGAGGCTCAGGAGTGGGGAGCTAGTATTAAAAAAAGGAAAATAATGCACTGCTGAGAAGTACCAGATGCAGAGACATTGAGGAAAGAAACGGAGGCCTTCAAATTGTACTTTTTTGACAGTGAAGAACTCTGAGTGGAGCAGGGAGGCAGGATGGCTATTGACATTTCCACCCTTTTGTCTCTATCAGTACCCTGTCTACCCCATGCCTTGTGAGCAGGTTTTACCTATTTTTGGGGGCTGCTGTGAGAGAATAATGTGGTTATTTCTGCCTTGCCAGATTCACTGGTGTAGAAGAGAGACACAGCCAGAAAGTTATTTTCTAAAACCCTAACAAACAGCAAAATTGCATTCTTGTTTTCCTCTTGTATCACTACAAAAAGTATAAGTGGTCAACACAGCAAGACTGCAGCTGATGGGAGGTCAGTTCTCCTGCACACCACATACACCAGTCACGTTATCTCTTTGTCAGGAGTAGATGGAGGCACATATTCCATGTATATATTCACCTTTGACTGACATGCCTCCAAACACCTGGGTCAGAACTTACAGAGATGAAGGCAGCAGCAGAGAACACCTTGCTGCATGCTAACTCTTCCAGCATTAAATGGATTTTAAAAGAACTGTTTTTCAGAAAAGAAAGGACTCACAACCACCTGCTTACCTTTACAAAGTGCAGTCACTCAGCATTAACAAAGTTACTCTTCCTATTTGTCAGCAGGCACAGAAACCTCACAGGGCTCCACCCAGACCTGTGCAGGCCCTGTAGAGTCATCAAGTTTGGTAAGAATTCAGCCCAGCAGAAAACAGCTGCAACCATGAGTGCAGATCTTTTGCCCTCTAATTAATGTAAATCTGATATAACAGGTGATCTTTTACATGAGTATGAGTACCTGTCACTTTTGGTGATCTATACACATGAGTATACTCAAGGTATATATTTAACACTCAAGGTATATACAATGACTTCTCTGCAAAATAAGGATGAAAGCTTACTTATTGAATTTATTTTCAGTAAGTATATTTGATATATATACTTATATCAAAAATATCAATATACTTATTGAAAGTATATTCGCTTGATAGAACTATTCCTCTCATT
>WAAG01081775.1:0-10610 GCA_013390105.1 Tichodroma muraria
TTTTTTTTTTTTTTCTTTCTTGAACCTCTGAGGTTCTTTCATGAGCCTCTGAGGCTGGAGAAGGAGTTTGGATAAGGGCCTGGAATGCCAGGATGAGGCAGAATGGCTTTAAACTGAAAGAGGGCTGGGTTAGCTGGGATATTGGGGCAGGAATTGTTCCCTGGCAGGGTGGGCAGGCCCTGGCACAGGGTGCCCAGAGCAGCTGTGGCTGCCCCTGGATCCCTGGAAGTGTCCAAGGCCAGGCCGGACTTTGGGGCTCGGAGCAGCCTGGGACAGTGGGAGCCTGTGATAATAAACCAAGCTTCTCAAAAGCGGGAAGAGACCTCTTTTACCTGCAGCAATATAAGCAGGCCCAAGGTTCAGCAGCAGAGACCCCAAGATAAAAATCCCTCACAATGACACAAGAGGGTACCCAGGGCACTCAGGGGGAAGGAAAACACAGAAGAAGTTGTTCCTGATGGCCATTTGGGCCATGGCTTTCCTTTCCCACGGAAGAGTGAGAAATGCCAATCCATCTTGGAAGCTGCTCTGTCCACAACAGGTCAAGGAATTTTACCACCTCGGAAGCACAGGGGTGAACCTGACAAATGCCAGTGTGACTGTTAATGTCACCAAACAGCAGCTATTGAGAATTGGTGACAGCCAGCACAGATTCCTGCTCACTTGCTGAAGTCAGGGAAGGGGAACAGACTTGGAAGCCATGGTTATTCCTACAGGAGAGTGAGTTCTGGACATGATCCTGAGACAGCTCCTTTGAAGAAAGGGGAAGAGGCATTCCTGTGGTTTGCAGCAGAAAGGTAACTACAGGCAAGCAGTGCCCAGTGAAGTGATGTGTCCCCTCCTGGGGCTTTGCCCACAGTGTCCTGAGGCTGCCAGCATGGGGAGGGACAAAAAAAAGGCCCTGGCAGCAAGAATGGAACAAAAGAATTACAAGAAACGTTCATTCTACAGATGAAGTGAGAAGATAAAATGAGTTTTCATTCAGTGTCAGAAGAGATGCCTTTCAACCCAGGCACGTATTCCATGGGATTGGCAGCAGGCCTGAGATGAGGGGCACTTTGAATCTGTTCCCTCAATTTTTGTGGCTTTTCTCCTAAAATGTGTAAAGAGAGATGGGAGAGAAAGGAAAGCACCGTGGGGTGTGAGGTTGGCTGTCCAAAATAAAAGGCTGAACTGCGGGAAACACCATTTTGGTGCAATTCAGTTGTAAAAACAAGAGAAAACCACGAGCTAAGAGGCCAGATGAGCTGGCCCACGCACTTGACTACTGCTGGGTGAGGAGGGGAAGGTGTCAGAGCATGGAATTAAGTGCCAGGTGAAAGTCTGCCAGCCCCAGAGATCAGCCCTGGCTACAAACAGAGGGTTGTCAGCAGCTCTGTGAGGATCTAAACGCATTTAATACCTGGGCAGCTTGGGAAAGGCATCTTCATTTGGATAAAAAGGCACGCTGGGACAAATAAGATATTCATGTATGCAGAGAGGGACTGGGGATTTGTCAGCTTTTCAGCTATTTTCCCCTCAGAGGAGGCGGCACAGGGAGCGGCTGTGGGTACCGAGCTGAAGTAAACAAAATGCTGGGGAACATTAGGAAGGAGAGGAAGAGGGCCTGAATTAGAATGACATTATACAGGACAATAGGAAACCCCTGGAGCATTAAACAAAGGGTTTGCTGCCATCATTTCAAAAAAGAGACACCCGAGAAGGACAAGGGCTCAGGAAGGACACTGGGGGACCTTGCACTCCTCTGTCAAACACAAGAAATCAAAAAAAATCCAACCCTACCTCATAGATCAGACTGGTTTGGACTGGAGGGGATATTAAAACCCATCCAGTTCCACCTTCCACTATGCCAGGCTGCTCCAAGCCCCAAAGTCCAGCCTGGCCTTAGACACTTCCAGGGATCCAGGGGCAGCCACAGCTGCTCTGGGCAACCTGTGCCAGGGAACAATTCCTTCCCCAAACCCCATCTAACCCTGCCCTCTGGCACTTTAAAACATGGAAAAGAAAAATTCCCAAGGATTACTTGCTGCAAGAAAGAGACATTACAGACATCACCTGAAATCTTGATCAGCAAAGCCACTGTAGCATCAATTTTTTCCCATGACACTGTAGTATTACTGTCCTAGACAGGAATAAAAGCAAAAATGCACACAAAGAAGTCTCTCTCATGCCAGCTAAACACTTGGGCTTGTTCAGGAAGTCATGAGAACAGAGAAAACACTCTACTCCCAGTTGCTACCTCTCCAAACAACAATAGATTTAATTATGCAGATTAAAACAAGGACATCCCATGCTTCGGGGCTTTTGCAAATTGCCTGCAGGAGCCACGGGGGAACCCCCAGGGAGTGTTGTGCACCTCACTTCAGGTATAGGGATCAGGGACACACTTCCTCCCTCCAAAACAGGCAGTGAATCAGAGGAATATATGCTGAACTGAACAGATAAATGGCTTAATTCAGTTGCTAATTGATATGTTTGATTTTGCCCCCCAGCTGTGTAATATAAATTGAGTAGAACATATAAAAGCCCATAAATGAAGTGTGACTTTCCTCACAATTCTCTACACTTCTTCCAAGCTAAAGAAACTGCCTGGAGTAAGAAATTTACTTCACCTAATCTGAACCCTTTTCCATCACTTTGGTCCTCGGCACACAACTGACCAGAGAGAAGGTTCTACACCTGAGCATAAAGCAGTCACATTTTGGGAAATTTGAACTTAAATCCAGCTGTTTCAACAACGTCCCGATTTCAAAAGTGACAACACATCCCGGGGGGCCCTTCTGGCTCTGCACAACTCCTGCCAGGAGGGGACAGCCAGGGGAGTCGGGCTCTGCTGCCAGGAACAGGGACAGGACAAGGGGAAACGGCCTCGAGCTGGGCCAGGGGAGGCTCAGGGTGGCCAGCAGGAGGAATTTCTCCATGGCAAGGGTGCTCAGGCCTTGGCAGGGGCTGCCCAGGGAGGTTTGAAGTGCCCGTGCCTGGAGGTGTGCCAGGAAGGGCTGGAGATGGCACTCAGGGACAAGGTGGGCATGGGGCACAGCTGGGACTCCATGGGCTGGGAGGGCTTTTCCAGCCTCAGGGATCCTGGCATATATTACTGCAGTGAAAAGAGCTTTTTCCTGGAGCTGGCTCCCAATTCACACAGCTGATGTGAGGCATTCCTCCCCAAGGGGGAAAACTGGAAAGAAAAACCTTTCAAGACCAAAACCACTGATAACAATAGGATGTTTAGCCTTGGAGGGAAGCCATCAAAATCAAGGCAAAATCTGTAAAGAGGCCTCTGGGAAATGATCCAAAATAGGATCCAGACAGAAGCAGTGCACTTGATCTGAGGACACAGTCTGAGGTGGCACAAAGAAGTGGAGAACATCACAGTAACGACATCAATGCTGCTGAACAGCATTACCCTGATTCTGGAGTTGAACTTGTCAGTGCTTTCTCATTAATCGCATCTCGAGGGAATCAGATAATTTTAAACTTGGTAGGAGCAGATTTTTTTAAGACTTACAGCACTACATGCCAGGATTTTGGGTTCTGCCATACCCCTATGAAAGGTCAAGGGGTAAAGGAAGAAATCAAACAATGAGAGCAAGGCTGTGTAAAAAAGTGAAAAAACGTTCATGAGAACCCAGCTTTGGTTAAACCTCCTCAGAGGCCATTTAGACTGGACACCTACTGGGATGGGAGGGCAGCAGCTCTTCAAAATCCCCCTCAAGAAGCAGACTGGAACAAGACCTGGACTTACCCTAGAACAACTTCCACCTCCTGTTAACGAGGTGGCCATAAATCACCTCAGCACAGGAGACCTCAATCATGGCTCTAAACCACATTATCCTTGCATTGAGAATAATCTCTGGGTATATCATCATCACAGGAGCTTTCTCCACTCCTGGAACTGAAGTATTTTCCAAGTTCTGTTGAGTCCCTCCTCAAATCTTTTATGCATGAACCACTTGCCTGATGCTTTAATCATCATTTTCACCTTTATAGAACAAATGCAGAGAGGCAGAAATGAGAGTCTACATCTTTAGTTATCACTTAGTGTGCAATCATAAACACCCCACGTGGCTGCAAACACGTATGGTGCAGGCAGACTGCAAAATCTGCTTCAGCAGATGTCCCACCAGGAAACTCTCAGGGCAATGGGAAGTTATGGAAGTGGATATTGGGTTTCTGTGCTCAAGCCCCCTTTTAGGAATAAAATCCCAGTGTTTCTGGTTTGTGGCCTTCAATATAAGTCTTGGTTTTGAACAGACTGTCACAGGGAAAGGCCTTTGCCCAACTGAACACTGCTATTTTTACCACATTTATGCCTTTTAATCGCAAGACACTCTTAAGTCTTCTACAGGTGGTGGTAAAGCTCATCCCAAGCCCCACCATTTTATAATGGAAAACCAGGAAATTCAGTGTCACACAGCTGCTCTTTGGAATTTGAAAGTGAAATTGTCCACTTCCAGCATCATTGGAATTGCTTAGAAAGAATGAGATTGAACCAATTTTTAAAAGACACATTTAAATCTTTGTCTTTTTTTGTCCCAAGTTCCCTCCCAAACATAAATATTCCCTGAAGTCTCCTGAAGAGCAAGCTGTCCAATATGGAAAATATCAGTCAAAAATGTTATTCAATACTTGAATCAAAGTATTCTGCTAGGGATATTTTACCAGCTCTACTCCAAACTGGAAGTTGAACGAGATACAGAATTTTCAAGTTCATTAGGAACACAAAATGACCCAACTGCTTTATTTCTTAGTGTCTGCCCTAGATTTCTTTCCAACTCAAATTAATAATTATCCCTCTAAATTAATAAATTCTTCTAAATTCTTGAAAGAAGGAAGCAGTGCTCAAAGTCTGGATTTCGGGGTTGATACCTTGCTTTCTTTACAGGAATTGTAAAATCATAAAACGGGTTGGGAAAGATCTTTGAGATCATCTAATTCCAAGCCCCTGCTATGGGCAGCAATAGCACGTTTTCAGTCACTTCAGATTCAGAATTGAGCTCATGTAAGGAATGACCAGAACCACTCACCAAGAATATTTATGGAGTACAATATT
Organism: Tichodroma muraria; assembly: GCA_013390105.1. Taxonomy (NCBI): domain Eukaryota; kingdom Metazoa; phylum Chordata; class Aves; order Passeriformes; family Sittidae; genus Tichodroma; species Tichodroma muraria. The sequence goes on from WAAG01081775.1 coordinate 5,054, forward strand.
CTGAGAATTAAAACTCGCCGGATAATCCAAAGGAGCTGAAGAGCACCAAAGTTTCCCAACACTGTTTGCTGAACTCATCATCCCTTCCCATTTTTCACCAGAACACCAAGTCCTTGTCCCACCTGTATAAACTGGAATCAATTAATACTTATTCCTCCCTTTCCCCGAGCTGAATTCCATAGAAAAGGGTATTTATTAAAGGATTTTTTTTTTCCCCTCCTGGAGATAACTGACACAGAAAGCCTCTGATACCAAAGAACCCAAAGTCATGGAAATACTGGCACAAAGTCCAAGTCAGGTCAGTGGATTGATGGGAAAAACAGAAAGCAGAGCACAGAAAATCCTTGTTAAGGTGAAGGGAATAGCAGGGCAGGGAAGCCCAGGGAGCTGGGCTGGCCACAGGAGACTGGGGAGGACAGGCTGCACTCCAAGCCAAGGATCAGTGACAGCATTTTTAGGACATTAACAGAGAAGGCCTCTAAGTGGACGGGATCTTTACTGTCCTGGAAGGCTTTGTTTGCAGACTTTGCCAGGCAATAAATTGATTTAGCAAAATGTCAGGGTGGTGGAGGGATGAGGCAAGAAACAGGAGGTGAATTCCTCCCAGAAGAACATCAACTCTGACTGCTCTGCACAAGGCAGCTGAAGGATTTACTGATCTGCTGGAGTATTTAATGAAATTATTCTCCTGAGCACAGCCTTTATGAGCTGGATCATTGCTATCTCTCCCCCAATAACTCACTCCCTCCTCATTAGGCAAAAAAACTTCACATAAATACCTCCACACTCATCTTCCAATCACTCGTGCCACTGCTGTTTAAAAATCATCTTACACTGCCACTTCCCCTCATTCCATGGCATAATTCAGCACAACACTGCTAAAATCCAATTCAGAGCATCCCAAAACACAGAGTAATTTTGGTTTGTGGCAGGACACCAAGCCCATTCCTATTTCATATGAAAGTTTTGTCCAAAGTTAATTAAATGGCCCATCTGACCATAAATTTGGTATTAAAACTAAACTCTCTTCACGGTTTTAAAAAGCCTAACAAATAGATGAATTGCAAAACAGAAGGTGGGATCTCTGAAAAGCAATTCAAACTTAATTCTTACTTCAGAGGAGGCAGAGAAAAATAAAGATTTTAGAATCAATTGCCTACTATTAATTTCCTTCTACAGATAAGAACCTCTTACATTTGAAAAGAGAATCGCAATACAGCAAAATTTTGGCTTTATTTCCAAAAAAACTGTTGACTTCAACTGTGTTGGAAATAAGAATAGGGACAGAGGCAGAAAACTCTCCGATTTTAGAGTAGTTTCCACACCCCACTACTGATCTTACAATAGGACAGGCAACAAAACCCTTGTTCTAACATCTGTAAGAGAAGCTTTCATACCAGCTGTATGAAAAGAAAAAAAAAAAAAAAAAAGGAAAAAGAAACCATCTTCAAAGAATTAAATTACACAAAATCTTTTTTCACTCTTACGAAGACAAAAGGTGATCAGTGACGACAAAGCTATGGCTGATCAGGCATCCAAATAAAGAGAGATCATTAGGCCCAAAAAAAATTAAGTTAAAAAAAAGGAATTACCAAGAAAAAAAAAAGTCAGTAATAACTTATTTCATGCATTGACAGTCCAGTGCTTGCATTGGAAAAGGTGGGAATTATCTATCCTTGCTCCTCTTTCCCTTCAGTCATTACACAGCTCCATGACATCCTTTGTCCTTCCTTTTCCAGGCTGAGAGTCCTGAAATCACCTAAGTTATTCTTCAGAGAGGAATTATTTGCAATCCTGTAACTAAATCTCTGCTGAATTCCCCCTGGATTTCAGGACATCTTAACAATGGGGGAAAACACAGGACCAATTCCCAGGGAAAAATGAACAAAATGTTTTTCCACCTCCTCTGTTTCTGTGGAGAAATTGAAAAGTCTTTTAATACAGTCCAAATTTTTAAAAAGAGAAACTCTCAACACTTCACCATCACTGCTTCAGGTTCATCTCTTCCAGGAACTCACCTTTGTGACTTTTCCCTGGGAAATCACTCCGTGTTTTCTCTCGTCTTGCAACAGCAAAGGCAGTGCCCTCCACCTTTCAGAGATGGGAAAAGCACTGCTCTCCTCAGCACCCACCAGGAGAGGACACGAATCCCAGCAGGAACGCTGAGGACAAACCAACCACAATGGATTATGTCCGTGTCTAATAGCTCCAAGAGCTAAATCTGACTCATTCATCACTGGGATGCAACAAGAGCAAAAGTTTTTTTGGGTAGAAAGGGATTTTTTTTTAAGTCAGCTTTTAACAGTTAAAGGCTATCAGGATATTCCTCGGCGAACACAAATCATTTGTCTTCCCACACAGGATTCATTTCCACACCTGTGCTCCCCAAACAAGGGCAGAACCCCTGGATTCCCCCCTTAGGTGAAGTACATGGTCAAGGTTGTGTGCAAACATCATCAAGGCTGCTTTCCATAAATGAAACCACAGGAAAAAAAGAGGCAGAAAGCACAAAAACATATAGGAAAACCAAACTATTGTGTCAGATTGGTCTATGGATCTGCAGCAGCAGCTGCTGGTTGTAACTCCTTCGTGGGCCAAGCTGGGGGCAGGGAGTTAAGACACCTCTAAAACCACGCTCAGCTAAGCTCTGCCATTGCTGTTACTCCTCAGGTCTGAGTTCTGACCAAAACTCACCCTTAGGGAGCAAAAAACCAGTGACCACAGCCCTCCCCTTCCTCAAAAGTCCCAAGCTTTAACATGAAATAATGAACCAAAAGCTATGCAGAAGGTTGGGAGAGAGCAATGTACATGGGAGGGAAAGAAAAATATTTATATACCCCGGCAAGCAAAAAAAGGTGCTTTTAAAATCAGCATAAAATCATTCAATAAAGCACAACAACTGCATTTGCTAAACTAAATCCCAAGTCCTGCTGGGCAGACATATGGCACATAATAAACCTGAAATTGGTTAGAATTGCTGAAATACCATTGGATAAATGAAATTATTTTCTAACAATACTTAGCTACTGGGAACAGCTCCTGCCTTCATACACTAATTACTGCTTAATTACTGTCAGGCCACACTTCCTAAAGGAACAGCAGAAGGGAATTTATGGCACCAGTAAAGGAAACGTCTGTAACGTCAGGAGTAAGAACCATTAGTTGTTATAAAACGTTTTCTAATTTAACCTGGCCTGGGACACTTCCAGGGATCCAGGGGCAGCCCCAGCTGCTCTGGGCACCCTGTGCCAGGGCCTGCCCACCCTCACAGGGAACAATTCCTGCCCAGTATCCCATCTAACCCTGCCCTCTGGCAGTGGGAAGCCATTCCCCACTCGCTCCATCCCTTGTACAGAGTCTCTCTCCGTGTTTCCTGTCAGCTCCTCCAGGCTCTGGAAGGCCTCAGTGAGGTCACCCCAGAGCTTCTCCTCTCCAGGCTGAACAATCCCAGCTCTGCCAGCCTTTCCTCCCAGCAGAGCTGCTCCATCCCTCTGCTCATCCTGGTGCCTGCCCTGGGCTCTCCCCAGCAGCTCCAGGTCCCTCCTGTGCTGGCCCCAGGGCTGGGGCAGCTCTGCAGGTGGGGTCTCACCTGAGCACAGGGGCAGAGGGGCAGAATCCCCCCTCCTCTGCTGCCCACGCTGGGGCTCAGCCCAGGGCACGGGGGGGTTCTGGGTCCCAGCTCTCACCCACAGCACCCCCAGGTCCTTCTCCAGGGCTGCTCCAGCTGCTCATCCCCTGGATTGATCCCCAGGGTTGCCCTGACCCAGGGGCAGCACCAGCACCTGGCCTTGTTAAACCCATGAGATCCCCATGGGCCACTTCTGGAGGGTGCCAGGTTCCCCTGGACGTTTGGGGATCATTTCACAGTCATCACACAACGTACAGAAGAAACAAAACAAGTGTTGCTACATCCAGAGGTTCCCAATTATTTGAATCCCTCCTCCCCAACAGAAGGGCATAAATCAAGCTGCTCATAAATTTCTGCTCCACTAAGTCTGCAATACAAAAGCAGTTTCTTCCCTCGGGACAAAGAAAAGTAGCAGCACTTCAGAATTTCAGCATTTCTGTGAGCAGGCTTGTTTCCAAAAAAGAGAAAACAAAATGCAGTATTTGAACTACCTGAGTAGCTAAAAAAAACCCCAAAAAAACCAAAAAAAAAAAACAAAAAAAAAAAAACAAAACACAAACCAAACTCAACCTCAAATGCTTTTCAGCACTATCTGCTCTGGTTCTGCTACTCTTTCCCACCTCATAGCAGGATACACCCCATTTCCCACCTGAAGGGCAAGAAAATGGAAGTTTGCTGAAAGCCAGAGCAGAGGAAAAACTCCTCATCCATTTCCACTCAGGGCTGTCTGCTGCAAAGCCCCAGGCTTCAAGGACAGTCAGGCATTTAAGGAAAAATGTCTTCATTTTGTTCCTCAGACCATTTGAAGCACATGTGATAAATCTGAAGAACAGCTTGCCAGGTGCATATTCTAAGGAGGAAGAAAATCAGGGCATGAAAGGGACAAACTTCAGTAAACAGATGAATTATGTTAAAATTAATGATTCTGAAGCAAGAGCCACAAGGGACAGGGTCCTCCTCCCTGCAGACTGAATTACTGCAGTCAAGGCCAGCAGAGGAAAAACCACCTGACATGAAGCTTCAGATCCATCCATATTTCACCTAAAGTCTTTAATGAGATGAAATAAACCCCCAAAGAAATAAGAATAAAGCACAAGTCAGGAAAACATGTTCAGTGTATCTCTGGCTGCATATGCAATGCCTTTTATACACATACACACCTTGGCCCAGCAAAATTAGCTGTACAATCCCTCAATGCTCCTTTTCAGCATCACTCAGCACCTTGAACACTATTTAATAACCCCTAGTATCTGAAACTTTGAAATTTGGACTAGAACTTTGAGCTTATTGGAAAATAAAGACAATGAAGTATTAAAGTGACTTGTGAATTTTGAGTCTCTAAAACTACATAGAACCACTTACAAAAGATTTTTCTACACATGATTTTACTGGTTAAGACATCACAATCCCTTAAAAGTCTTCATTCTGGATGCTTCTTTCCCCTTTAAATCAGCTTTCAGGGTAAAACACGAAGACACTTCTCATAACCAGTGTCTCTTGTAATCCTAATGGTGGAGTACCCAAACCTATTTAATTCTCATTGTTCATGTAAAAGTGTGTTCAGTTGACTGTTTAAACTTCCCAGTTCCATCTGGTCATATGGGAAGGCACCGAAGTATCAAAGTGGAAGGTGTTATAGACAATTTAGCTTTTAATTAATATAAACTTGGAGCCAAAATTATGATGCACAATTTAATTTTATGTTTTAATCAGTCCCTAATAGAGCATTTTAACCCCCAGAGCACGCACTCACATTTGGAAGGGTGCAATGGAAGGCTCAACTCAACTCTCCACCTCACCTGAAAAAAAAAACAGCCCCTGAATTTTAACTAACCCAAGAACAACAGGTCAAAAAAAGCTTTAAATAGTGAGAACTGAGGGAAAATGCCCAAACTTTGCCTCACTTTAAACATAAAAAAAAAGAAAAAA
>WAAG01081775.1:10635-42630 GCA_013390105.1 Tichodroma muraria
TTACAAAACCCCAAACCCCCAAACAATTAATGAAGGAAAAGCAGACACCTCCCACTACCCCAGGTTGCTCCAAGCCCCATCCAACCTGGCCTTGAGCTCTTCCAGGGATCCAGAGACAGCCGCAATTTCTCTGGCAATCTGTGCCATGGCCTCCCTAGCCCTCAGATCTGCACAGGATCAAGTGAACATCTCCACCCTGGCAGAAATTTCAGAAGTGCAAAACCAAACAAGAAATCCTGCAGCAAACTTTCCCACACAGTCCAACCATCAACAGGATAAATGAGAAACAAAAGCTCCAACAGTGAGAATTCCATGTGTGTCCAACACAAAACAATCTTTCCTACTGAAATGAACACCAGAAAATTTAAAAAAATGAAGTTTTTAATCACAGAGATATTAAGGCTGGAGAAGCCCTCCCAGCCCATGGAGTCCCAGCTGTGCCCCATGCCCACCTTGTGCCCAGCCCAGAGCCCTGAGTGCCACCTCCAGCCCTTCCTGGGACACCTCCAGGCACGGGCACTCCAAACCTCCCTGGGCAGCCCCTCAAAAGGCCTGAGCACCCTTGCCATGGAGAAGTTCCTCCTGAAAATTTTATCCATCAAGATGATTTAAAAAAGTTTTATTTCTGAGACATCTTGCCCAGCTTTGCCCCAGTGGACACAAACCAATGCAGGCAGAACCCGTGACATGGTGAGAAATCTCTCCCTGAGAAGTCACTAAGCTCAGATCTCATGTTTGGAACCAAGCAGCTTCCTGGGGACACCAGAACCATCTTCTGATTTAAGTAAATCAAGAAGCCAATGACCCAGGCAGAGATTTTTACACAGAGCACGTGCTGAGGAGGTGCTGCCTCCAGGCTCTGACAGGATGCCCATGCTGACAGACCTTTTAGGCTCCCAGTAAATAAAACTGTCAGAACAAGAAAAATGAACAGTTGGGAGTGTGGGGAAAACAAAAAAAAAAAAAAAAAAAATTGAACTTGATCTGTACATCAATTTAGCCTCTGGGGCAAACTAAAATTACTTGGCTCTTACTACATTGGAAACATCCAGCTCTGTCCAGGGTGATTCACGTTCCAGGCTGAATCATCGGAACCAATTAAGAAAATGTAACTCCCTGACTTTGTCTGAAGTACCACCCACCACCTGATGCAAAGATCTTGCTTGAGTCCCTGCAGACACTGAGAAGGACAAGAGAAGTGCTCAGTGTTCCAAGAATGAGGGGCTCTTCCCTTGTGTCCCAAAATCCAAGAATCTCTCCAATGCCACGTGTTAGTAAAATACTGAGATATAAAAATACTTAAAAGAGTGGAGTGACCTTGTTCCACAAAGTGAGGGCAGATAGAAAAGAACATTTACTCTCTTTTCCAATTTATGGCTATAAAAAAACCCAAAAACCCAGAAGGTTTCAGGAAGGGAATATTGCTTCAGTAGGGAAAAAGGAATTAAGAATAAGAGCCATGAAGAGAAAAATGCAGGTCCCTCCTCTGTCCTCCACCAGAATCACTGGGCATGTACCATCTCCCACTTGCCCTCACACAGAAAATACAAACCCAACCTAATTCTTCTACTGAAGATTCAGATGAGTTCCACAATTTTTTTTTTTTTTTGAGTCCAGTAGCAAAACAATTCAAAGTAATATTACTCACTCTAAGTTGGAAACACATTGTTACCATTTCCAATTGCTAGGAATTCAAAAGGGGATTCTCAGGCACAAGTAAAAACCATTCAGGTGTTCCCAAAGCAACCTGAAGGTGAACACACCTCTGGATTTCTTTGGTTTTAAGTCTGTCCCGGAGGTGAGCAGGCACTGAATGACATATCTGAAAGAAACTGAAACAAACAAACAAAAAAAAATCCCTTTTCTGCATTCAGTTGTTTCATGCTGGATATTTACAAAAAAAAAAAAAATCTACATAAGCGACAAGGGCCATGAGCTGGACTGGGATGATCCTTGGGAATCAGGATATTCCATGATTCTGTGAAAACCTTGGAGAGAGGCAGAGAGATGAGACACACCGGTTTCTTCTGAGCAGACATGGAATACTGCATTGAAAGATTTTCTAAGAAGCACCTTAGAAATAAGGAAGATTTTCCCTGCAGAGCAGGTGCCACTGAGCAGTAGGAAGTGAAACAGCAAGAGCTTTTCCTCTCACAGTGGCACAAGAGTGTGTGAAAGAACCACGCAGAGATGATCCTTCACACATCTGACACCCGAGAAGCAGCGATTGGGTCCAATCCTATGGCCCAGTTTGCTCTGACACCTTCCCAAGGATGATGTCTTGACCTGAAGGCCAAGAAGTTGTAATGAGCAATTTCCACAACAAACAATTCACAAAATTAAATAACCTGCTTCCAATTCTGGCCAGAAATCCTTTCAAGAGCAGTGGAAAAGCCAACAATTTAGACACATCTTTAGCTACCCTCTAAGATAAAGGTTCTTGGGGCTACCTGGGTAGTGGAAGGTGTCCCTGCTCATGGCACAGGGTGGGATGGGATGAGATGGACTTTCAAGTCCCTTCCACTGCAAACTCCTTTGTGATTCTGTGAGGGAAGAGAGATGACAACTGTCACGCTTGAAGATGATTACTTGTGAAAGCAAGAACTTTGCACAATTTTTATTGCTCTTTTCAAAAGCTGATGATTCAGAAAGACCTGGCAGGAAAGGCTGGAAAGTCAGCAAATGTGGCTTCGCTCGTTTTCATCAAGGAGATTGGTGGCAATCATGGCATGACCGGCCCCTTTCCCTGCAATGTAGCTCGTCCCCCTCCCTGGCCACATCCCATCTGCACCAAGGTGTCCAGGGGTGAGGGAGAATGCAGGACAGGGTGTCACAAGGCAGCCAAATCCATCCATTCTCCCGGTCGTTCACGCTGGCAGCACTTCAGGAAGGGAAACAGCCAAGCAAAGCTCAGCCCAAAACAAAGTGTGGCCAAAGGGGGCAAATCGAGTGGTTTCATTTGAGGCACACCTGCTCCCTGTGGTCTCTCCTCAGCTGGAGAGAGCTGTCCCTGGCCTGCCAGCAGCGGGGACCACAGGGACACCACCCCACCCAGTTAACCCAGTGCCACCAGGGTCTGCTCATGGGGACCTCAGCCTTCCCACACCAGCTGTGAATGAAGATGAAGGAGGATGAGGCCCTCACAAGGCTCAGGTGAGTTGCTAAGCCAGACTGGTCCACATCGGGACAAAAGCCATCGCCTTCCATGTTCACTCCTCAAACTTCAGCCACCAGAAAGGCCTCCCCCTCAGCCTGCCAGAAAACAACAGGAAAAGTGGCTGAACTTGGAGACCAGAGAAGGTTGGGAGGTTCCATGAGGGGAAGGTTGCTTCAGTGGAGGAAAAGGAATGACGAATTAGAGCCACGAAGAGAAAAATGCAGGTCCCTCCTCTGCCTTCCACCACAATCACTGACCATGTCCCACCTCCCCACAGAAAACACAAAACCAGCCCAATTCCTCTGCTGAAGATTCAGAGGAGTTCCACAACCTTATTTTTTGAATAAGCCATCCTGCAAGAGGAGCAATCCACTTGTAACTGATTACTATTATTTACATTTGTAATAATGCATTTCAAGAGCATAACTAATAGCCTGCAGTAATTTAGTCAACAGAATTCCTCCATTTGACATCCCTTTGGAGAAATTATGAAACAAACCCTAAACAGATGCTGACAAGCTGTTCCCAAACATGGATGCAACATCATTTTTAAAAACTGCTTAACTAATGAACATCTGAAAGTAAAAGTACTGCTTATGACCTGCATTATCATGCAAACTGTGTATTATTTTTCCCTTCTAAATCTAGAATTTATTATCATATTTGATTTATCATGCACAGCCCTACAAACCTTATTTACCCTCTGGCTTCTCAGCCCTCACAGAACCCTGATAATTTAATACCTCATCTAAATCTTTGTTTTCCTCATCTCATCAACATACGACCCACCCATCAACACCAAAAAAAACCCAAACAAGCAAAATCCAAAAAACCCTCAAAAACACACAAAAAACCCACAAAAAAGAAACCAAACCTCAAAACAATTTAAGAAATACAAATCCCAAACCTATTGCTAAAACAATGCCCACAGTAACTCCTGTGGCACAAGCACAAGAAAAGATTTATAGTTAAAAATAGTTTCAAAGCAAGGGGAAATTGATAATATCCCTTGTTAATTTATGGGAATGGTTGATTACCTTCAGTCAAATATTTACAGCTTGTTTACAATTTCAACATCAACAATTTTGACTTGCAGTCATTTTATTTTGTTCCACGTTTGACTGCAAGGATGAGGCCCTCAAGCACTAAAAACAAAACCAACCTGCATCAAAAAGATTACCCTGCTAATTACTTTTTCTGCCTGTGTGAAGTTGGAGCTCCACAGCTCTTATTGTTAAATCTTTATTATTAAAATATTTTAGCTCTGAATAAGAGCAACAACGCTGTGAAACACCCAGGCATTCACACGGGAGCTTCCAACATTGCCATTTGCCTGTTCTTCACCTTTTGCATATCCATCAACCCCCTAATTTAGGAAGCCCAATTTCCAGTTCCTGCTCACCTCAACAGCCTGATGACTCTGGTTAACAAGGATTGCAGCAAAACCACTCCATCTTCCCAATTATTTGAGGTTTATAATACACTTATAAACTGGAAGGACATTTAGGGAAGCCTGAAATAGCAAAGAATTGCCACCAGAGCTGCTGGAGACTGGCCCAGGCAGATAGATCACAGGCAGTCAGTGATTCCAACCAGGCACTTCCAGGAATAAAAGCCTGGTAAGCTCTGAAGGAAGGCAGGAGCAAGCCTGTAACAGGCACCAGAAATTTGCTCTTCCTTAATTACAGTCCAGGAATAACGTGCTGAAGGTTCATCTGTAGGAGGGGTAAAGGGTAGAAAACTAAGGGCCAGCTTTGAGCAGAACCTGTCTGTTGGTAATAAAAACAATAAATTGCTGCCTCTGTCGTGCATTAATACCAGGGATCTACAGGGAAGCCCTGGAAAGATTTTGCTATTTCCTCTGTCATCAAAGCTACTAATCTAATCATGAAAAGCAATGATAAACAACAAACCAGCAGGAAGGGAGCAAAAACCCCAAACACCTGAAATCACACAAACCTTTGACAGAGTTAAAGAGAAAAGAAAGGGGAAAACCCTCTCAGCAGCTGTAATCCAGTGGCCAAAATTCCTGCTTTTCCTTATGTAGAGTTATATTCCACCCAATACATTGTTACTCTTTATTTACTAACTCTTTATTTACTAACTACTAGCACACAAATCTTCTTTGCTTCATAAAACCACATCAGGCCACAGCTACAACTCTTGCAGGAATAAATATTTGTGTCCAGGAATATTTCCACTGGAACTGGTCGGGCCAAAGTTGTATAACTACAGGTCTCTACTACTACGATCCAGTTTTTTCCAAATATACACAGAAGAGCAAAACACACTGGGAAAAAAAAAACAAACAAACAAAAACACCTCAGAGAGGGAAAACAGAGAGGGAAAACCATGTGTTTTTAGTTCCGCATCTCAAAGCAAAACACAAGGGGAAAAAAAACCCAACCCAAAAACCCAAAAGAAAGCTCAGCACATTCAGATTCAGTATAAATCCCAATGCTGGATGCTTGAAGGAGGGAAGAACCAAAAGACCTGTTCCAGAAAAAGGAAATACTCTGTGTATTCAGGAAAAGTGAGCTATTGTCTTGGGTTTCCACAGACAAAATATGACACTAAGAAATCCAAAATATAGGTACAGGACAACAGATGAAGGAGAGGTATATCATAAGGTTGTGTTCTCTTCATTTATTTTTTGTTGCTTTGCCATCAATTCACAGTTGTGAATCCCAACATCACCCACAGTAATGGGTCCTGCAAACTGAATTCCCATACAGGGGTTATTCCCATAAAGGTGCAGGAGTCTTGAGGAAGAGAAAGAGCAGAAGAAAAAGCTCTGCACCTGGGAACAACCCCAGGCACCAGCTCAGGCTGGGGGGACCTGCTGGAGCAGCTCTGTGGGGAAGGACCTGGGGGACACGGAGCTGTCCCTGAGGCAGCAGAGTGTCCTGGGGGTGCTGGGGGACACGGAGCTGTCCCTGAGGCAGCCGAGTGTCCTGGGGCCCAGGAGGCCAATGGGATGCTGGGGCAGCAGGAGGAGCATTGCCAGCAGGTCAGGGAGGGACGCTGCCCCTGTGCCCAGCCCTGGAGGCACCTCTGGGGTGCCGTGTCCAGCTCTGGCCCCTCAGCACAGCAGGGCCAGGAGCCCCTGGAGCGGGGCCAGCGGAGGCCGCGCGGCCGAGGAAGGGCCTGGAGCGTCTCCGTGCCCGGCACGGGCTGAGGGAGCTGGGGCTGCTCAGCCTCGAGAGGAGCCCCAGCTGAGAGGGGCCCTCAGCCCTGGGGGTCCCCGTCTGCAGGGAGGGCTCCGAGCAGGGCCCGGGCTCTGCTCCGGGGGCCAGCGATGGCCCCAGAGCCACGGGCAGGGCCCGAGCCCAGCAATTGCCCCTGCACAGGAGGCACAACTTCTGCCCTGGGCACTGCCCAGCCCCGAGCACATTGTCCAGAGAGGCTCCGGGCTCTCCTCCCTGGCGCTGCTGCAGAGCTGGGGGCACACAGTGCTGTGCCCTGGGCTCTGGGATGGCCCTGCTGGAGCAGGGAGGGGACACCACCCGCCCCCTGTGCTCCCTTCAGAATCCCAGGATCCTGTGAAGAAGGAACTTGACTCTCCTAGTGAGCATTAAGGAGTGAGGACTTTAGAGAAACCCCCACCACAACACCATGCTCAGGGACAAGATAATTCAGGCTGTCTGACTGTATTCCCAGGGAGGCAGCTCATGAATACAAACAACTAAACCAAGTCACCACCACACCAAATCAAACCTCCAAAGGCTGCAAGAACAAAACCAACCACTGAAATTAATAAATGTCTTTGTTGCTGGCAATCTGTCTCTCCTCTCCCCAAAAGAGTTACATGTATAAATTAAATACAGACCCTGTACAAGGATAATCCCTTCCATTTAATCTCTAGTTTCAACCATTTCTCCTCTAATATACAACTACTGCATTTGTCAGTCTTACAATCACGAGAATTATTGAAAGAGGACATACAGCATTTTCAACCAGCAAAATTCCAAAGAAGAAGCTTTCTCTTGGCATCAAATGTTTGTGGATTTTGGGGATGTGGACCATCACCCAAGGGGTTCCTTTAACACAATAATCTGAAACATTGTGTTTGAGTTTAGCTGAGCTTTCCCCATCTGCACAAGGAGCAGCTTTGCTTTATTTGCAGATTTACCAGGTGATACATCTATCCCAAAACATTAACTGGAAATGAGAGCTATAAAGCAGCTGATGGTTGGGTTTTCTGATTAAATGCAAGGTACAGGCTCAGATCTGCTCTGTACACTCACACCAAGCCAAGAACAGACATAGCAGAGAGGAACAGATCTTATCCCCCTCCACAAGCACCAACCCATTTCATCCACAAACTATTGTCCTTCTGGAAGAGATGTGCTTTTGATGAACACAAAAAAAACCCTCCTGCCAAATTCTCCTGCACTGCAGTGGCTGGGGTGTATATTCGCTTGTGTCAGGAGTGATCACTGCTTAATTTGAGCATTATCTACAGGAACAGCAAAAGAGCCCTCGGAGACAGCCCAGAGGCATTTACATTTCCTCTCCTGAAAATACAGAAAAGTTTGGGCTTGCCATCTGTCCCTGCTCTTTGTGCAGGGAACAATCAGTTCTGCTCAAAAACGCAGTTGTTCCCCTTATCTCACACACGTGATATTACGGAAACACAGATTGGTTTGGTTTGGAGGGACCTTAAAACTCATCCAGTTCCACCCCAGGGGCATCTCCCACTATCCCAGGTTGTTTCAAGCCCCATCCAGCCTGGCCTTGGACACTGCTAGGGGTGGCAAGTCCATGGGAAACAAACCTGGATGAATCTGAGGTTAATGTACATTGGCGGACAGCTGCTTTTCCAAGGGACGGAATATTCCTAAAAATAATCCCTGTATTTTCCTCCCCTTCCTTCTTTTCCCTTTTTTTTTAAAGGGCCTCCTTACTGGGAAAGTTATTCACAAAAGCCAGGAGCCTTAAAACAACATAGACTTCCCAATCAGGGCAGACAGACCCAAAACCACTTCAACCCAAAATCTGAAGCAAGAAATGTCCCCATTTGGACTCACCTGGGAGCTGAGAGCTCCAAGAAACCCGAGGAGCTTTCCAGAAGTGCAGTAACCCAAATGTGAATGAATTAGGCAGACACTCTCCACAAAAAAAAAGGACTAGAATTCAAGAATAGCTGCAACTTGAAGAATCAATATTCATAGGAAAATTAAGGTAGCTGGAAAAAATACTGTAAGAAAACAGCAGCTGGGTCTGAGAACTACAAAATAATAAGAAAGTAACAGCAATCTGAACAACTGTAACAAAATTCCTGAAAAGCAGGGTCTGTGATGAGAAGGAAGCATGACATCTGTTTCTACAGGTGGGAGGAACAGCCACTCCAAAGTTTCCCCTCAAACTATCTTTTCTTTCAAATAACCATCAGTTTTCAGCATTCTTACAGCATCACATCCCAGAATTGCTCAGTTTGAAGAAGCCCTCAAAACTTATCAAGTCCAACCTTTCCCCCAGCACTGCCAAGGCCACGCACGTCCCTTGTGCCACATCCACACTGCTTCTAAATTCCTGCAGGGATGGTGACTCAACTTCACACTGCGAACACAAGACACTATTTGAAGAAGTGCATCGATAAAACCATGTTAAAAAACCAACAGATGGGAGCTGGGAAAAAACAAAAACAACATTGGTTTTTTGGTTCTGCCTTTCCTGGAGCGGCACCTTAATTCCACAAGGATGAAGATCCAAACAACAAACCCACAAATCCTAGCTGGCTCTGCCACACAGTTTGCAGGAGGACTATTATTACCTCAGCCTCCTTGCAAGAGATTTAAATTAGCAGATTCCATTAGGTTTGTGCAAAATAAAAGCCAAGACAACGCTCATATGGGTATTTCCTTTTCACAACCTGTTACTCCCAGTAAAAGCAAAAAAACCCAACCCCCTGATTAAAGTAACAGAGGAAATTATGTTCCTTTCTAAAGGCACTAATTAGGTTTCTGTGGAATGCTGGAGGGGACTGGGTGAACCCATCCAATCTACATGGATTTCACAGTTCATTTTCAACCTCAGCCAAATCCCATTTTATCTCATTAGAGAACAATAATTCAATCTCTCTTTTTTAGCCATAAACCAAAGCCAGCACATTTCACGCTCCAGCTCCAAGCGGTGGGAATTTGTGGGGAAAACGGGGAACCCTTCTGATGCCTTCAGTTTTAGCTTTTCTATATTTTAGATTCTGTGCTGTCTTAGGGGGTGGTTCTGGGTTTCATATCAAGTGCTACTGAGCTCTCCTCACAGAGAAGACAGACAAAACAATTCCTTCTCCAGCTTGGGACCAAGGACAACTCTCAGGCCCAAGAGCAAAAACAACGGTGAAGCGAGAAGGAAAAACAAGGAGGATGGAGCCCCATAACCTGAAGCTGTAATTGGACAATTAACTCCAATATGCCGATGGACCAGAACTGATAAAAGTGTGGGACCTCGTGATCACTCACCCATTTTGTGCCCATTTTGGGTTCATCTTGGGTGTGGCCCGGCCGGGCTCTTGTGCTGCCCAGGTGTGCCCATGGAGGCCTTTCAATAACTCCCTGCTTTATCCTTCTGCTCTGCCTGGTCTCTGTTCCAGGTCAGCCTCCAGAAGGCATAGCTTCAGTGGCAGGGATATCCCCAGGGTGACAATTATTGTCAACAAAGCAAGAGGCAGAAGTCACCTCTCCTGACGCATTGGTGGCTGAGCCTGTGCTGCTGCAGATGCTCTAAGCCTGAATTGGCTTGGAACACTCTGCTAGAGCAGGACAAACTCTAACCATCTTCCCCCCTCCAAAAAAAAAAATCATGCATGTGTGTGGTAGAATTCCTGAGTTTACCCAGCAATCTTCATGTTCCTGAATTTCCACATTTCAGACCAACTTGTCCAGTCCACAGATTCAGCCTGAGAAGAACAAGGACTGGCCAAGTCCTCAAAACTGAAAAAAAACAAATCCTGCAAAATTTGGGCTCAAGAGCAGCATCTATACGGCCTTCAAGTGAGTTTCGGCTTCCGAGGGATTTGACAGAATAGCAGGAAAGCTCAAATTTACATACAGGAAGCCTCTGCCTGGAAGCAATGGAGGAACAGAAAATGGGGAGGGGAAAAAAAAACCACACCCCAGACACCTGGAGAAACCTGAAGCAACCAATGACATCCAGGAGCCAAGCAAGCATCTCTGGGGGTGTTGATCAGCAGATCAGCTCTTCAGCTACAGCAGCCTCCTCACCTCTGTGAAAGGGTCCCAAACCTGTGCCTTGTCTCCAGAAAGGGATGAGAAAACCCTCTGAGGTCAGCTAAGAATATGCTGTCATTAAGAGAACAACCCAGCTGCTGCATCTCAATCAGCTGCTGAAAGCAGGTGCAGAAGGAAGGGACCACCAGGGCTTTGGGGTTTTTTGTCTTTAAAGAGCTGCATGGCAGGAAGCCAACGAGGTGAAAACCCCAAAAGCCTGAAGCCAAGGGTTAAATCCATCCAGCTGCTGACTTGGGCAATGTTGATGCTAATGCCAAAGCATTAAGTAAAGGGCAAACAAATAAAAATACACTGTAACTGCAAGTCAATACTTTAAAACACAATCAAAAAAAAAAAGCCAGAACAAACAAATCGGTTCAATAAGTTTCATGTCCTTTTCAAAACTGTTCTCTTATTAATATGACTAATAAAGTTTGGCTACAACAAAGCAATAACCCGTGCATGAAAAATAGGGAGTATAAATGCAGTTATTGTTTGGAGAAATCAGGGTACACACACTTAAGAAGCCCACAAGAGCAAAATAAAGCTCTGTTTACAACAAGAATATTAATTCTGAATTAATTCATTGCTGTTGCTTTTAATGCGCTCAACAAATTTAGGCTCATATTTATGACACCTGAGGAGGAAACCAGGGGCATCAACCACTCAAGACTTAGAATACAAATTCACCCTTTGGTAAATGATGATAAGCCAGCAGACATCACAATGTCAAAGTAACTAAGGATTTTTTTTTTTATTTTTTTTTTAAATTTTTAAAGCAAACCTTCATTTGCCTGCACCCTTCCCAGAGGAGGCACTTGGGCTGGAGCTAGGAATGAGCCCTGCCATCAGCCCCTGCTCCCAGGCACAGCCTGGGTGATGTTTACAGACACACACATATGCTGCACTGAGCAGACTGCATTTCCTTCAGGACACAATCCAGGCTTTCAGGCACACAAGGAATACATGGCCAGACTTTCTCCTATTACCTCACCATCTGGTGCTGCTGTCTGAGAGCTGCAGGTTTGAAAAGCACTCACAGAACACATTTTGGTGCGAGTTCACGTGTGTTTTGCCCGAGACTCACCTAAACACCTACAGAAATACCTGCAGCTCTCTCCTCTCATGAACACACATCTCTAACAGTCTCTTATGGTTGAGAGGAATAGCAGAGTTGTCTTTACAAACAAGCTGTGGCTCTGCTGGTAGATTAAACCAGCACTGAGAAAAGAAACAATGGGAAGGATTCCACTGATGATGAATGGAAAAAGATATTTGCTTTTACAAATGAACTCTAGGCTTGCTGTTAAATGAAATTAGACGTGGTAAGATGAAAGAAAACCCCTAAATTCTGTAAGAACTGAAAATTCAAAGGGAGGGTTATACATTAGAGGGGAATCCTCGGTTTTAGGTGTTCCGGGCAGTCTGTACCTCTCAAGTGCCTCAGCCAGTGGGGAAAGAGAGGAAAATGTGGCTGGGAAATTGGGATAAAAAGGAGGCTGCGTCCTGCAAAAATTGGAGAGACCCCAGGGCAATGCCCCATGGCCTCTCCCTTTATTCGAATCAAGTCAAAGGACTCCTCTGTCTCCTTTTTGGACATGAACCTCAGAGGTTTGTGGATTAATTTTCCTGACATGGTGTTCCCTGAGCAAACTCCCTGCTGCTGAACTGCCCTGCTGTGCTTTGGGGTGATTTATACACATGGGGGTTGCACAGAGCTCTACGTGCTGCATTTAACTTCTGCAGACTCCGGCATTCCCAGAAAAGAGCTGGAAGCTGAGCTTTTCCTCTGTGCCCCCATATTCACACCACAGCCAGCTCAAGTTGTTGTTTTCAAGGACCCGAGGCAACCAACGTGCCACTGCAACCCCTGAAGCCTTCACTCCTAAAAACCTCCAGGTCACTGCACTCATTAAAGTCCCTGCTATTGATCCCATCTGCAATCACAGTGACCCCAGTCATCGCTGGCCTTCCCCAATGTTTCAGAGACACAGGAAACGCCACTAAAACTCACCTTCACACTGATGCTTTCAGCAAGACCTGTCTCCACACTCCTCACATGCAGAAAAGGGAACCCTGAAGACCAGGGCTGCTCCAGCCCAGCAAGAGGGAAATTTCACCCAGCCCAAATACAAGAGTTTAAATCGTTAATATCATTAAAAAAAACAAAAACAAAAACAAAAACACCAAAGCCACATCTCTCCCCCTCAAATGTGTGGGTGGGAAAAAAAACTATTTTAAATATCCACTAAGACTGGAAAAAATACTTTTCATAGGATGCAGTGATATGGCTTTAAACCAATTTTTTAAATGACTAGACTGCAAGCAGAAAAAGCACTAGCTAGGAGACTTATTTCAATTTATTTCTTATTTTTTCTAAATAGTTTGTACAAGCTTTCTGTCAAGTTACATCACAACAAACCTGCTCTGATACCCAAATTTCAGCTACATGAGATAGGAACATCAAAAAACAGAGAAAAGGTTTAATTGCTTCTGCAATTATCCAATTAAAAAAAAAAACAAACAAACACATCCTTGCAACTGAAAGAAAAAAAGACGTTTGGAAACAATCTCATTTTGCTCATTAGAAGTTGAGGCCGAACTGCTTTGAAGTCTAAGCTCTACAATTTCAGGTTGGGAGGGGAAAGACTGAAAAGGGGCTGCTGTTTCCTTTTTATTTTTTAACCAACATCTTGAGCAACATTTATCAATTTTAAATGCAAATTAAGCTGGGCTTAATTTTGCATTTTTATTCCAAAGGCTGACTGCCACATGCTAGAGTAATAAATTACACAGGAGATCTTAGGAGCTCGAGAAAGAGAGCAGATAACACAGACCTACATTTCTAAGACTTAAATTAGATTCTGTTCACATTATCACAGACACAAAAATTAAAAGCCCCAAGAAGGTTTGAATACAAACTGGTTACTTACCACTTGTCACAGGAGTAGGAACTACTCCAAGTAGAAACTTTACTCTTCTCTTAAAATTTCAACTCAGGTAAGCACAGCAGTGTTTCAAACTTCACTTAAACACTTCACATTCAGAGTTCCTCATGCACATAAAATCAAGAGGCAAAATCTCTTTTAAAAGGCTACCATTTCTTTCTCTTGCCTATTAGAGCAAACCCCACACTTCAGCAGGAACCCAAGCTTCCAGAGCTTTTAAAAAGTCTTTAAAAATTCCTCCCAGCAAGAGTAATTCAGGCTTCTAACTCATGCTTTAAGCGTCTTTCTTTTAATATTAACATCTCAGACTTTCCCCTCCCTTCTCCCAGAGCTGAACAGACAGAGCCCTACCAAACTTTCCAGCACACTCCAGCTGCTGGGGGATTTTGGGGAGAGGAGGAGAGTGAAGCTGCCACAGGTTTCTGTCATTCCATTCTCACCTGGCCCAGCAGGTTTCCCTCCAAGGATACAAACCTGCCCTTCACAGTCACTCATTTTATTTCCTGCTCAGTCCCTTCTTTGAAATAAATTTTAAAACCTGCAGGAACTGACCAAGAAAATTAGAAGCCAGAAGAATCAACTCTCAGCAGACCAAACCAGAGAAATCAGCTGCCCCCAAACTCCTGAGGGGTGGCTGTGAAGCTCGGATGTTGCTTTGACAGCACTGAAAAGCACGGATGGAAAGTTTGCCTTTTGATTCCCACTCTGGGTTTGTCCCCAAAGCCTTTTAAAGCATCATGTTGTTTTACAACGAGAAGACAAGATAATCACTCTGACAAATGGCAACATTTACATCTGGGACATTAATTCACTCCTGAGCACATCACCTGTCTGCCACTTCACTCCCACACCAAGTCTGAGGCCCTAAAGCACCGGGATTTAAGCCCAGCCTTGTTAAACCTCTGTATTCAGCTCCTGCCTCACCTTGGCAAAAGGCTGAGGGAGCCGTTCTCATCTTTTCCTCTGCCACATTTACCCTATAAAACCGCTCAAGCATTCCCTGCTTGACCCTGTGGTATATTCCTGACCTAACTCATGCTGGAAAACATTCCTAGAGTTCAGGAGGTGAATTCTCCCAGTAAGGCTCATGTATTTATTCCAGTGGAGAGCTTGCACAAAGCAATTTAACCTGAATTTTCCTTCATTATGTCCATGCAGCAGCTTCTCATTTTCTTAGCTGCCTGCATGGGAGTCAGGCCCAATCCCTAAAAGCAAGGAGTTCTGGAAATTTGGACTTCAGTGAAAATACTGACATTTGCTTTATTCTCACTAACCAATAATTACAAGCTGCTGAGCACCTGAAGAGTTCAGAAACCAGAGAAAAGCACCAAAGGAGTTCTCACCACAACCCCAGGGCAACTTCGGGTTTATTTGGAATTTGTCATTGAATCATTGAGTTTCCCAGAAGTTAAAACTTCTGTCCAAAAATATGAGAATACAAAGCAGGATTTGCAAAATGTCAAACCCATAAATCCTGGAAAGCTGTAATTTGTTTCTTCCCAGCCTTTGGGAATTAATGGGATTACTGAAAGCAACGTATCAAGAATGGGAAAAGATCAAGCCTTCATTAATTTATAGAACAACTGATTAAGCAATATTGCTGCTCTACAGACTAAAACTAACATTTAACAGGCTATTAAGTAACTCTTGTTTAAAAAAATACCCCTCCAAAGTGGTAACCTTTGAAAAGTTTAGGATTAACCCAGCATGCAACTGCATCACCACCTACTGGGCAGCAATCCACAGGAGATGAGGGCTGGAGAGGGCTGGAAAAATCGCAGGTGATGTTTAATGAGGAAGACTCTGACAGCCCCTAAACCAGTGGATTGCAAAGTGTAATTTGTATTAGTCCTGATGGGGCAGGCAGTCCAAAAACCCCAATATTTTGAGGTGAATGGCACCACAAAGGTTTGGTTCACTCGCAGAACTCCTCCCAGCAACAACTCCAATCAGCAAACTGGGAAGAGCTGGGCAGCACCTGAGGCTCAGCCTGCATTTAATGCGCCTAGGGAAGCTACCACCCCTACCTGTGCAAATTTGCTTTCACAAAAAACATACAGAATTCCAAACGGAAACAGCCCCAGCAGAGGAAGCAGAGTGACCTCAGGGAGGTGACCCAGGGCACTGCAGGTCACCCTCAGGGGCTGCAAGGACTGAAGGAGGAAGGCAGTGCATCTTCCTCACCCAGTCTTTTTCAGGTCTTGTGCTAATTCCAGGCTACAGAGTGACAAGGAAGTTGCAGAATTTAGCGATCACCTCCAGCGACTCCAGGGAATGTGCAGCCATCTCTTTGAACAGGTCTCTGAGCATGCAGCCCAAAATCAGTTGGTACTTAAGCGCTCAGTGGTCTCAGAAACACCAAAATAAACACAATTCCATGTGGCCAGATCTTCAAGAGAAACTCCTGCCAAAACAGGATTTACTGAAGCACTTGCTTCCTATGTGACATCAACACCTGACCAAAAAAAAAAAAAAACCAACAAAAAAACAACCAACCAAAATTCCCAAATTAAACGAGTGACAGGACAGATAAAAACGCTCCATTTCTTACCAACAGGTTGGATAAGAGCCCAAAGATGTGCAACCATTGCAACCATTGTCATTTCACAGATAAGGTGCTGTAGCAGCAGCATCCACAGAGTTTTATTTTGTTTCCTTTCTTTTCTTCCTCTCCTTTAAATGCAAACCCCACTGTCTGAGTAACACACAGGGAAAAGTGAGCTTGTGGTAAAACCACAGCCAGGGCTTCTTGCAGCACTGTTTGAATTCCAGTCCCAGTCAGGGGGAGGAGGAGAGTGTCTGGAATGTCTGTACCCGGGGGGAGGATTCACTACTGCAGGATGTTGTGATTAGCATCTGCAGAACTCACTTTGGGGGGAAAAAAAACAAATAAATTGGGCTAAACACAAATATGACTGAAAGTAAGCAAAGCAAGGAGCTGCTGCGGTGGGGTTTAAATGTTGTATTCCCGTGACCACAGCCAGCTCCCAGGTGGGAACCCAAGACAGGACTCACCAACACCAAAATCAGCCCCTAGAGAGGCAGAAGGGGAGCAGGGGGTACAGGGGATCTGAAGTGCTGAAATGGAAGTGTAGTTTGCACTCAGATCCAGCCAGGAAAAATAGCCTGGCTATAAATAGGAGTCTGCTGTATATTGCATGAGCTGCACTGAGATCCTGGAAGAAAGCAAAAGCTGTTGTTGGAGCCCAAAACCATCTCAGGGAGAAGATTTGGGTGTGCAGAGCGAAGGGAAGAGAGTAGGGGCACAAGGTGAAGGGGGAGGCACCATCCCTGCTGCCATCCTTGCTGTGCCCTCCTCACTCCCTTCTTGGAGGAGGACCCTATAAAATTCATCAAAATAATTTTCCTGCAAAATTAGAAACCCTTCGGAAGGAAAAAAAATAACAAAAGAGAGAGTTCAGGAATAGAAGGGTTTCCAAATGAGCTTCTCAGATTGCTGTGCACAGATATAGAATAAGGATTTAACCATCTGCTTTACTGTGAGCCACAAAGCCACCTGGCAACGTCCAGATAGAAAACTCGCTCCACAACGTGACGTAAATACAGGGCACAGTGCTTGGAACAACATATATTGCCTTGGAAATAAATGTATCGAATTTTCTCAGGAGCTACAACATGTGGAAATGCAACAGGAATATCTGAGAGCAGCTCAAGGGACTAAAGAACCCCTCGTTTTCCCAGGCAAGGAAACAAAACTCCATTTGAAAGACATGATCAGAATTATTTCTGATCTAATTTAAAGGATTACCTAAAAATCTAATAATCTCCAGTTGTAATTAGATAAATTGCATACTCAGATTGATGAAGCTTGTCACTTACAGCAAGAGCCTGCATTCCTCTTGTCTGTAACAAGAACACTCCATTGGAACACTCTTCCACTGGGAAAGCTCCATCAGTCAGAGCTACAGAGCCAATGGGAGGTGCATTTTTAATGCAGGGATGGCTTAAAGTCTTTGAAATTGGCCTGAATGGGTGTTTTTTGCAAAGCAATGATTCATTGCCCTTACGTTTAAAAAACCTCTTCCTTTTCCAGCCCCCACTTCCACCAGGCAGCATTTGCCCAGCCCACATGGGCAGACAGGCTGGAAGCTGCAGGTTGGGATTCCAGAAGAAATTGCTGTGCCGTGTCTGTAAAATCCAGTCCTGCAAAATCCACCCGGGGAGCAAGAAGGGAAGCCCAGCCTCTCAGATGCCTCCTTAACTCCACCTCGGGTATTCTCCTCTTCCCCAGACACTTCCTCAGAAGTGCCAGATTCTCCCCCAAGCTGCATTCCCATCTCAGGAAGTGGAAAAAGAAGGGAAAAGTCCATCAGTGCAGCTATGGATACCATTAAATGCTGATGTTTGACTAAAGCCATCAGGAGAAGCTGCATTATTCCTTCCAGGACCTGAAGGAGCTACAAGAAAGATGGAGAGAGACTCTGTACAAGGACTGGAGGGCCAGGACACAGGGAATGGCTTCCCACTGCCAGAGGGCAGGGTTACATAGATATCGGGCAGGAATTGTGCCCTGGCAGGGTGGGGAGGCCCTGGCAGAGGGTGTCTGGAAAAACTGTGGCTGCCCCTGGATCCCTGGGAGTGCCCAAGGCCAGGCTGGACTTTGGGGCTTGGAGCAACCTGGGATAGTGGAAGGTGTCCCTGCCCATGGGAGGGATGGGAACGGATGAGCTCAGACTGAGTTCTCTGTGAGATCACTAAAGACACTGCAGATGTCTACAATCATCCCTCCTGCTTAAACTTCACACACCAGCCTCAGAATCCCAGGAACCCTGAGGCTGGAAAAGCCTTCCCAGCCCATGGAGTCCCAGCTGTGCCAGATGCCCACCTTGTGCCCAGCCCAGAGCCCTGAGTGCCACCTCCAGCCCTTCCTGGGACACCTCCAGGCACGGGCACTCCAAACCTCCCTGGGCAGCCCCTCAAAAGGCCTGAGCACCCTTGCCATGGAGAAATTCCTCCTGTTGGCCACCCTGAGCCTCCCCTGGCCCAGCTCAAGGCCATTTCCCCTTGTCCTGTCCCTGTTCCTGGCAGCAGAGCCCGACCCCCCTGGCTGTCCCCTCCTGGCAGGAGTTGTGCAGAGCCAGAAGGGCCCCCTGAGCCTCCTCTGCTCCAGGCTGAGCCCCTTTCCGGCTCCCTCAGCTCCTCCTGGGGCTCCAGCCCCTTCCCCAGCCCCGTTCCCTTCCCTGGACACGCTCCAGCCCCTCCAGGGGGCTCTCTGGCCAGGAGGAACAATAAGCAGGGAAGCAGCAAGGAAACATTCCCATTCTCCTGGAGGATGAAGTATTTACTTCCATTTCAAAACTCTTTAAGAGTCGCAAAAGAAATAGAAGTAATGGATAAAAAATGCAAGAAGAATCACACCAGGAGTTCCATCAGCACTGCTCCGGGTCCAGATGAGACAATAGGAATGCTGGGGCACAGAATCCATCAGTGCCTAATGCCTTTAAAGGCTGAGAAATGTTTTCAAGGTGAAGGACTGCTGCTCCTAAAGAGAGGACAGAGACTCCACAAAACCTTGGGCCCAGCAGTCTGGAGTTCCTTATTTCTCCAGGAATTTTTAATGTACTGCCGTCGAAAACAATTGCACGGAACACAGAGTCACCTGCACTCCCACCTGCCCTGGAGAAGGGTTATCCTGCAATTCTCCTCTCTGGATGACACAAAACAGCAACAGCTGCAATAAAAAAACCTTTGGGAGCAAAGCAAAGCCTTAGGGAGTGGTAAATGGGATGATTCACAGCAGGGGAAGAGCTTGGAAATGCTCCTGGGGCCAGCACTCATCCCAGACCTACCCCTTAAACAACACCAGGAGCCCCCAGCCCTTCCCTCTCTCCCCAAAACCCATCAATACCTTGGGAACTGCCTATGCAGCAAGAACGAAGAGCACTCATCACAGAAGTAACTCCATTTCAAGGTACGTAAGGTGTAATATTAAATCAATAATTTAAATATACTCACGACTTGTATTAACCTAAAACCTCCCAGAAAAAAAAGCTCTACGTCCCTATTCGGCTGTGAGTTCTGAAATACTGCAGCTATTCCTGCAATAAACGCTCAGGTTCTGTTCTTGAATTTAGCTGGCCTCTCCAAAACTTGCCAAATCTCCAGCTTTTCTCAGTTTATTTTATAAAATATTGATCACTGAATATGATGAATTAACTGCAAGCCAGAAATTTATAAGAAGTGTGCAACATGTAAGAATAAACTACAGTTTTATTGGCTTTTCCTTTCCTTTAAGCTCGTCCTTATTCTCATATATTCTCAAACCCTCAATATCACTAAAAATCATTGAGTTGTATTTCAAGGAATTTGTCTATTTAATGATACTTC
This sequence comes from Tichodroma muraria, assembly GCA_013390105.1. NCBI lineage: Eukaryota > Metazoa > Chordata > Aves > Passeriformes > Sittidae > Tichodroma > Tichodroma muraria. The sequence goes on from WAAG01081775.1 coordinate 30,321, forward strand.
GCTGTTCGTAATTGAGCAGAAGGGGGATAATTTTTTAAAGAAATGGCAGTAATTGCTCCAAAATCCTCTTCTGGAGAGCAACAGATGTTATGGTGCTTCCTATAATACACACTTTTCAGGAAATAACAGTTTCCCCATGAATTTTATAGGACTAATTAGTTCCAAAACACAGAATCCCATCCTCTTTTTTCCCCCAAAGTCCTGTGAGGATGCATGAACCCTGATTTCTTGGGGTTTGCAGCTGGGAAATGAAACCAATATTGGTAATAAAGTTCTCCTTCCACCAAACAAAAAGAACCCTCCAGTTCCCAAATTATATTTGAGAGAGGGATGAGGTCTGAGCACCACATGAAGAAGCTGCTCAAAGTAAGAAGCAGTGATCACATGGCAATAAAGATTATAAAATTGTAATGTTTTACAAAACACTCGCTATTTCTGAAAGGTTTTTTATCTGATATTTTAACTCTAATACTTAAAAACCACTCGAGGACTCCAAGTCAGCTGATTTGAGTCAACAGCAGAGATGGATTTCAAAGCACTAAATAAACCCCCTTTCAGTTCCCTTCAGTCAAGAGTAAATACTCCAGCATTTATTACATATATTGGACACTGAACACTAAATTTTCTTTCCATTTCTTATCTCAGTACAGTCAACACATTCCAAAACACAGCATTAAAAGGATAACGCATTGCTGGGAACATGGGGTGAACTCAATGGCTTTCCTGTCATTTCCAAAACAGATTATGAAACAAAATCATTCCAGTTCCAGGCAATTCCCATCTAGCTTCCAGCAGCAACATGCTGTGCACCTCACAACATTCCTGTGGAGAAATAAAACTCATCCATGCAGCCCAGCCTGCTTTTGTGTTTATTCAGAGGTTTATCTTCTCTTTCTCTCTCCCCATATCCTCCACAATCTACCTTTATTCCCATTCTTTTCATATTTATTGCCCTTCCCTTTGTGCCCACCTGCTTTTGCTCAATCCAAACACTTGCACACCTGTCTTGGGGAAAATGTGAAGGACCAAATTCTCTTCATGGCATCACAGATTGGGAAACCCCTCTGAGATTACCGAGTCCAAATTTCCTGAGATTGAGTCCAACTTTTCCTGAAGTTGCAGCTTCCCGGCAAAAAGGATTGGCGGTCATAACTAACACAAACTAAGGAGCTTCTGAGGAGCGGGCACAGCAAGGCCAGGGGACACACAGCATCCATGTCCAGGCCTGGCAATGTCAACTCCCCACCAAAGTGACCTTCACCAATTCACTATTTCATACCCAGTCTGGGCCAAGTTAGGGAAATGCACTGAAGTGCATTAAAATATCCCGTTGCTAATGAAGCTGGTCTGGGGGACTGAGGAGCTGAGCTGGACGCTGCACAGAGCTGTTCCAGGAGCTCTGACTTATGAGACAGGCACAGATAAGATTCCTGCACTCACACTGCTGGAGGCCTCATCATTTTCTGACACGTCATATTTCAAAATACTCTTAGCTTCCTGCACTTATCGGGAGAGAAACGGTGCCACACCGCAGCGATTCCAGCCAGCCTTCCCTAAGGGATGCACTGAATGGAACGCTGATCCCCTCAAGTTTGCTTTCCGAGGGATCGATCTGCCAACTTGGAGTTCCCCTTGTCGCTGTGGAACAGCGCAGGGAGAAACCACAGCTGGTGAGGGCACCTCCCCACGCACCACTGCTGTACACCCAACACAAAAATACTGGCGTTCTCCCTGCTCCCGGGGGAGAAGCAGCTCTCTGAAGACCCACACAGACAAAGCCATGCTGGCACAACAGGGGGAAGTGCTTTAAAGAGAATTTGAAGTGCCATCCTCTCCTCCTGCTGGAAAGGCGCTGGATCCTCTTCAAGGAACACACACGGTGTCACAGATTCTCACTCTCCACAAAGCTTGTGTGAAGTAGATGGATGGAAAAAATTCCTCCCTGTGAGGGGAGAGGCCCTGGCACAGAAGCTGTGGCTGCCCCTGGATCCCTGGAAGTGCCCAAGGCCAGGCTGGACTCTGGGGCTTGGAGTAGCCTGGGATAGTAGAAGGTGTCCTTGCCCATAACAGGGGTGGGAGGGGACAGGCTTTAAGGTCCCTTCCAAACAAAGCCATTCCATAGCCTCACTCACGATAACCTCCTTGCCTCCAGCACCAGGAAGAAGCTCTGGCCATGCTCTCATCTCAAGAGTAGAAGGGCAGAATCCTGAAGAACAACAGGACTGCTCTAAAGGTTCATCTCTTGCAAGATGCAACTTGCATTTGAATCTCAGCAATCAACTCCAGTCTTTCCTACTTGCAGTAGGTTCTCTGCTCCAGTCACGGGCAAAACAGTAACTCCCTTCTCACACAACAAAGCTGAACGTGCCAGTACCAACTGCTTACAACCCAGAGTGCAGCAACTCCTACAAAAACCAGTGCTTCTAATAAAACATTACTGGAGGGAGGTGATTGTCCCCCCTGTACTGGGCACTGGTGAGATCACACCCATGTGCTGCATCCAGTTCTCCTGGCCAGAGAGCCCCGGAGGGGCTGGAGCACATCCAGGGAAGGGAACGGAGCTGGGGAAGGGGCTGGAGCCCCAGGAGGAGCTGAGGGAGCTGGAAAGAGGCTCAGCCTGGAGCAGAGGAGGCTCAGGGGGCCCTTCTGGCTCTGCACAACTCCTGCCAGGAGGGGACAGCCAGGGGGGGTCGGGCTCTGCTGCCAGGAACAGGGACAGGACAAGGGGAAACGGCCTCAAGCTGGGCCAGGGGAGGCTCAGGGTGGACAGCAGGAGGAATTTCTCCATGGCAAGGGTGCTCAGGCCTTTTGAGGGGCTGCCCAGGGAGGTTTGGAGTGCCCGTGCCTGGAGGTGTCCCAGGAAGGGCTGGAGGTGGCACTCAGGGCTCTGGGCTGGGCACAAGGTGGGCATCGGACACAGCTGGGACTCCATGGGCTGGGAAGGCTTTTCCAACCTAAAAGATTCTGGCATTCCAGTGCTATGAATTCTCCAGAGTAACTACAAAATTACCCTGTGTTCTATAACAAACCCAAAAAAGTGTTTGCAAAGACACTTCCTTCAACTGTTAACACACAGAGATGTTCTGAACAGCTCAAGAAATATGACTGCAAAGCAGAAGATACTTTAAATACAACTATTAAAATAAAAGAAAGCCTTTCTTATTTGGATAATCCATACAGATTCAGCAATCCTAAATCAGAAAAAAAGTCAGTCGACCATCTCTCTAAAATAACAGGGACACAGCATTCATTAGCTGGACTCACTGTCACCCTGTGCAGTTCATTAAGGATGCTGCTTTCTCTGTTCACACAGGAAACTGTTTAGAATTCCACTGGACCTGCTCAGGCTTCCCTTTCACTCGAGCTGGAAAGGAAAAAACCTCCAGATAATGAAAGCCAAACATCTGGCACATTCAGCAAACACTTGCATCCTAATGATGGGGGGAGAAGTCATCCCTCTCATCAGTTCATTTCATCCCAGTCGTGTGGGTGGGATGCAGAGATGGGGAGCAAAGAAGCCTCTCTTCATTCCCCACCAGACTCTCAGATTGGGTTCTAAAGGATGCATCTCACTGCCACTGCTGACTGGATTGACACACAAGAAAAAGCACATTTTTCAGGAATTATATGTAATACTTACATATATATTTATAAGGTCTGAGAGAAAGAACAAGACCAGGAACAAGGCACATCGAAAGCAGCCCTGAGCAAGGACGTCAAAGACAAAAATAAATCCTACCAACCTTGCAACTGAATGAGAACATGCAACAGACCCAACAAACAGCTCCAAGCACCACTCTCCCTCGCTGTTCTTCCCTACAGCCTTTATACCACTCACCTCACATGCATCACACCTGTGTGCCCTCCTGTGACTGCTCAGTGCACCTCAGCATTCCAGGTCTCTTTGCCTTTAACTCTGCTCACCTGTCCTACACAGCTGTAGCCCATCAGGGACGAGGCTGGGCCCCAGCCCCACTCCCAATCCCCACAAACCGTGTGGCCACTTGCACCCCCAAAGAGCAGTTCAGTTTCCTGGTGTTGATGTTTAAAGGGCTGAAGCCCCTCTACTCTGGAGACAGACTGAGTTGGGATTGTTCAACCTGGAGGCTCCATGGAGATCTCAGAGCCCCTTCCAGTACCTACAGGGGCTCCAGGAGAGCTGGAGTGACTTGGGACAAGGGATGGAGGGACAGGACACAGGGAATGGCTTCCCACTGCCAGAGGGCAGGGATAGATGGGATATTGGGCAGGAATTGTTCCCTGTGAGGGTGGGCAGGCCCTGGCACAGGGTGCCCAGAGCAGCTGTGGCTGTCCCTGGATCCCTGAAAGTGTCCAAGGCCAGGTTGGACTTTGGGGCTTGGAGCAGCCTGGAACAGTGGAAGGTGTCCATGTGGGAGCACCATGTGGGTGGCACTGGGGCAAAAGCCCCGTCCAACCCAAACCAGTCTGGGGTTCAGTGAAGCTCCCATTGGCTCTGCTAGAGATGGTAGGGCCAAGCCAAGGCTCAAAACTCCCAGTGCTCCCACATGGATATCGAAGAGCTGTCACACCCAAACCAGAGAGGAAAAGCCAGTTTCCCTCAGCAAAACTGTGGAGACCCAGAGCAGGGTCTGATAGAGACAGAGTTGGGCTGAAGAGGGTGCAGGCAGAGCTGCCAACACACTGGAACGAGGAGCAATCCCACTCCAAAGAAGGTGAGCATCCCTGACAGGGAGAATGGCTCTTGGAAAGGCAGGGAGAGGCCTTGGTGGGAAGAACAAGCAGCTCCATGTGTCCCTCCGCACAAGGAAGAGCAGACACTGCTGATACCCACAATCCCTTGTCTGGCTCCCTTGGAGCCATTGAGAGGGACCATCTCCAAAAGCTTTCCAAGAAAAGCCATGGGGTAAAGGACGTGAGGTCTTTCTCCCACTTGTAGGAGAGGAAGAAGAGCAGTAGGGACAGGAACTGGGGGGGTTCACCTATCTCTGTTCACAGAGACATCTCCAAGCTATCCCTCACGGAATTCTTTGGCGCTAACTCCTTGCGAGCAGGGAAAAAGGAACACATTCCCCCTAAAGAGAAGCAACAGTGTCCACCCACACCATGGTCTGTGCTGCCCTCTCAGTTGCCTATGCTGATCCAAGGCCAAGGCTGTGGATCAATCCATCATGTTTCCCCTGGAAAGCTCTGGAGGCCGTGGTAGCAGCCTTCAGCGTTGTCTGGTGTGCATCTTGTCAGCTGAGACAACAGCAGCAACTGCACCCTCCCACGGCTCATAAATCGTGGTGATGCGGGCCCCACTCTCCAGCTGAAGCTGGGAAATCGGGGCGATTCCAAGCTATTAAATTGGAAGTTACGGGGCCATAACTTCTTATCCTGCTCCCTGAGTTAAGGGAGAGCCTGTGGTGCGTTCAACATGCAAGCAAATCAGATCCACCCAGGAACAGAGGACAGGAGTCAAGGTTGAGGGAGAAGCACGTCCTCTCCACTTGTTTCCTGGCACACCTGGGACAAGCACAGTCTGCTTGAGACTTTTGGCTGCATTTCAAGCAGTTCATGGAGCACAAAGACTGCAAAAGCAACACCGAGGCCCATCTCAGCTCTTTAGAAAACCCTGCGTGGGTCTGAAGGGTCACGACAGCGCAAACTAAGCCAGGTTTTAATGGTGCAGCAGAAGCAGACAGGGCCATCCATATCCTGCTTCCACCAGGCAGGGCACTGGGTGCCCAGCCAGCTCAAACTCCTCTAGATCTGCCAAAGAGGGGGCTGTCTGTCAAAGAATCATGGAGTGGTTTGGGTCTGGAGGGACATTAAAGACCAGCCAGTCCCAAACCCTCTTCCATAGGCAGGGACGCCTCGCACCAGACTGCTCCGAGCCCCATCCATCCTTGATGCAAACCCCACACCATTCTATGGCACCCCTCCAGCCTCTCTCACTCCCTCAAGAGTCAGTTTGCAGGGAAGTCCATCACACAGAGCATCTCACTGGCCAGGGCCTCACAATGTCCACCATTTGGGCAAGCACCAGCTCAGGAGAAGACAAACCTTCGACATCCACACCCCGATGCCCTGGCAAGCATTAATCAACATTGCTGATGTCCAGTAACTTTTCTCCAGGCCCGCCTTGGGAAGAGTCAGCCCCACCACCACCACCAGCTTCACTTTATGTTCAGGCCAGAAGTAGAGCAAGAGAGAGAGGATTTTGTGTAGCTTGTTTCCTACAACATTCATGACTCCAGAGGTAGGTCAGGTATGCTGTAATCCACCTCTTTTTGGGACTGCAGAATCAAGTACTGAATAGTGTTAAGTGTTGTAGACTAGAATGACCGTGGGGAATTTTTGTTGTAATCGTGATGAAGAGTCAAGGGGTGGATTTTGTGTAAACTGTCCATTTTTGTTCTGTGTTGTGTTGGTTTTGGCATTGGGAATTTGGTTGGTTGGTTGGTTGTTTTTGGTTTTTTTGTTTGTTGTTATAAGTGAAGGTTGTGTGATGAATGTGGATTTTAATGATAATTTTTAATACCTTAAATAAGGTTTCCAACACAGTACCCACTCAGCAACAACAGCCCTGACCAGTTCATTAACTGGTTTCCAAGGAATGCTTGATGACCTTTCCTGGTTCACAGCGATTTCATCCCTGCCCGGGCTTCACCAAAGCAAGGAGAAACAGGAGCTGAGCCACACAAGGGGTGCCGAACACAGAGTTATTGGCAATACACAGAATTTCTAAAGCAAATGCTCAGGGAACTTCTGAAACAGAGGCCCCGAAGCACCAAGTGTGGAGAAAACTCATTACAAAGCTCTTGAAGGAAGGATAAAGTGTGAGAGCACCTTGCCAAATTGAAATTAAGTGTGGCTATTCATGAACCAGGGATGTAAATTTATCTACTAAGAATACTTCCATATCCCACGGCCAGGTCCCAACCTTAGTGTCAGACAGCAGCTGTTTGATTTGGCTGCTCCCTGGACTGGGAGACCTCTGCTGCCGGCTGTGCCCAATGTGGAAATGAAGGGATTTCTCCAGTTTTTGAATTGGATTCAGAGCGCATTTTCCTGGGACCAGCAGTGCAGCAGGTCCAGCACTCACTTCCACAGCTCAAAACTTTACATTGACACCAGGAGGGGACTAAAAACAGTCAACTCCCCTCCCTAAACCTTTCCTTCACCAAGCACTTCTACCAGAGGAGAAATCCCACGGGTAGGATTCAGGGAATGCGCAGGACCTGCAGACCACGGCAGGATCAGGAGCTGTCACTGGAGGAATCGAAATCCCTCCACATCCCAGAAGCATCTTGGCCCCAGCACACTCAGTCTGTAACGAACCATTTTTGTCCCAGTGAATCACCCAAAATTACAGCTCCGATTGCTCATGGATTGACACAATCCTGCTTTATTCAGGCCTCGTTTGGAGCTAAGATAGTGGAAGTGCTTAGAAATGATAACATTTGTTTAACTCAGAACCTAACGTGTGCTTGCATGCTGGGAGAGAAAAGAACACTCCCAAGAAACTGTAATTTTTGGAAATGCAAAAGGTGTTGCAGCATCTCGAGTGTCACAGAGGAAGAAGATTCAGCTGCCACGGCTTCAAAGCCAAAGCTCTGGTGATATCCCAGACACAGAACAATTCCAGGAGGAAAAGCCATTACAGAATTTCAAATCCAAAGCTCTGGTGATATCCCAGAGATTGAACAGTTCCAAGAGGAAAAGTCACTTCAGAATTTCACTTTACAAAAGGTGGGTGTGATAATAAAAGCCATCATAAAAATTTCAATAGACATTTTGTGCTTTAATAGAGTTCACAATTATTTCTGCATATTGTGACACAAAAGTTTTCTTCTTAAAAACCTGGATTTCAGCCAAGATCTTTGCACTGGAACCTTGCAGCTCTCTCTCCCTCCGTCGAACCAACAGTTTGGATCTATGCGTGCATGAACTTGGGACCACCTTACACTGGAGGGAATAAAATCTAGAATATCTTCTCCACAAAGGGACCAGAGCAGCAGCATTTGAAGGAATGTGTTCTGAGGAATGCTTGTGCTCCATGAGGACAGGGCAAGCAAATCCCACATCCCTTGTGCTCCCCAGATGAAATAAACTCTGATTATTCAGTTTTGTGGGAGCCAAGGCGGAAACATCGATGCTGCTCCCATGTCTAATGGCCTAATCTGTTAATTAATCCTAATAATGTTCCTATGTTCTCATGGCCTAATCTGGGGCAGAATTTTTCCGTTTTGGTTCTCTCAAAGAGCTGCCAGAAAGGCAAAACCATCAGGGCAACCAGAAAACTTGATCTTATTGCTTCTCCAGACATGAGCAGAGAAGATTCTCCAAAGGATTTTCCCTTGGAGACAGAGACAGGGAGGCAGAAAAGAGCCATATGCTGAATTTCAGTACTGACTGTGATCAAAATCACTCTGGGAAGGGCTGATCCAGGCAAATTGCACTGGGGGGCTGCAATACCATAAACTGGAAGCAAGACATGGGCAGCTGTGGTGTCCTTAAGAGAATTAAGAACTCCTTAGAAATCAGGCCACTGTTGGGGAATTTAATTTTTTAGATGCAAAGAATAAAAATTACAAATAGCAGCTTAATTTGTGTGCTCTCATAGAGGACTGATCCAAAAGGAAACCTTTGTATCTGGGAGAAATAAGGTTAATTCATTCTCAGTTTGGAGAGGATTCGCTGACAGAAAATAAGCTGGATTTGAATGATAATCAGCTGATTAAACAAGATGGAAAAACAAAAGAAAAAGGGATTGTAATTAAGGGTTATCAGCATTTGTTTGGAAAAAAGAAAAAAAAAAAGAAATTAAGGGAAGTAACTAGAAAAAAATCAACTGAAATGAGGAGCTCAGGTATCTGAAAATGAAGGAGGTTCAGAAATCTTTAAATGCCAGGTGCCAAATATTCCAAAGAAAAAAGAGGGAGGGAAAGACTCTCAAGATGAAGGACTCCGTATGGGTGCACAGCTAACAGGGAACTACCTCCAACATTAGAAGGCTTTTCATAGAAACCTATGGAGTTTTAAAAAGCCTAAAACCAGACACAATGAAGAAGTTAAAAGAAAATCTAGGGAGAATTGGTGTATCAAAATCTCAGGATGATCTCCAAAAATGCAGTATTTTCCTGGTTTTGAGAACTTCATGAAGATTTTTGGATGGTCTATGAAGGCAGGGTCAGGAAAAGGACAATGTGGGCTCCTCTGCAGTGAGATGGGTATTTTGGGAAGGATAATCACTAAATTATTAGGGTTGGAAAAGGCCTCCAAGGTCATCAAATCCAGCGAGTGTAAGTACAAAGGAAATTTTTGACCTTGTTTTCAGTAAGGGTGTTAATATTTACCATAGCAGGAGAGGGAGGAGGTGAGTGGTGAAGAAATGAAAATGAAAAAAGAAATGAAATAAAAAATAAGAAACACAAGGGTACAAAAGAAGAAATCATCATAAAGGGAATAAAAGCTGTGGGGCCATTAAAGTCAAAGCCAGAGTTTGGAAACAAACGGCACACAAAATTGAACACCGCTCCGACATTTCCTTCAACTGGGATACTGCAGACAATTAAAGAGCAGGGAATAAATTATTCATGCTCCAGAGAAGAATTCTCTCCACTTCCTTCAGTGGCACAGAGACCCAAGCGCTCTTCCCTTCATATTTCTTTCCAAAGACATGAAAGCACTGAGAAATAGGAGCAAATTTCTTATTATTCAGCACAAGGTAGCTCGTGAGAGACTAACTAAGAGATTATTTCATCAGATAACATTCCCCAAATGCTGGAGATCCCATTAATCTGGGGTTTAGCTGAGTATTCAGCAGTGTCACATGGGAAACTGGGAGTTAAGCTGCAACCAGCAGAGGCATTTAGGGGTAGGTGAGCATCTGGTTCATGGGGAGACAACAGCAGAAGTCCTGAAAACTTAAGTGATTATTAGAGGGTCTTAAAATTCAGGCTTGGAGCCAATCTCATTGAACATTTCAGCAGTGTCACTGATGGTAGGAACGGGTGGATCCTGTGTGACACAGAGGGGACACAGGACTTGGAGGAGAGGCCATTGATAGCAGCCAGAAATAACTGGAGGCTCTGAAGGGCTGAAGTAACAGAAGCAGGATAAATTCAGAGAGGCTCAGGGTCAGGTACTCAGGGAGGTGCAAGACATTTCCTGGAGTGCTGTGAAGAGCCCAGCGCAAACGGCCGAGGAGGAGCAGGGAGTGAGAGTTAATTCCAGCAGGATGATAAAACTTCCATTTTTACAAGGACTTGGAGCGACAAAGGGGGAACAGCTCCCCACGGCCAGACGGCAGGGATGATGGGATATTGGGAAGGAATTGTTCCCTGTGAGGGTGGGGAGGGCCTGGCACAGGGTGCCCAGAGCAGCTGTGGCTGCCCCTGGATCCCTAGAAGTGTCCAAGGCCAGGTTGGACTTTGGGGCTTGGAGCACTCTGGGATAGTGGGAGGTGTCCCTGCCCATGGCAGCGGTGGCACTGGATGGGCTTTAAGGTCCCTTCCCACCCAAACCATTCTGAGATTCTAGGAACCAAAAGCCCAAGCCCATCCTCATTTTTGGAAGGGCTCAGTGATGACACCAGGGGAGATCTGGCATTAAGGCTGCGGTACCAGCCCCACAGCTGGAGATGCAGATGGTCTTTCCCAGTCTGAGGCTCCTAATGCACATTTAAGATGATGAACTCAGAACCAGTGGTGCTAAAACTGGCTCCAAACATCATCGTTGCCACCTCTCAGCCACAAAAGTTCACCAGTGCTATTAAATTACACCAACGCCCTTCGCAAATCCACTCTTTGTGAAAATTTGCTTTTTTTCATTTATTTTTTTTTAAATAAAGCTGATGATTGTAAGGGCCTTTCATAGAGAGACAAAAAATACTAATCCACAATTTAAAATGCAAGTTAAAACTGGACATCTCAAACCACAGCCTGCAGCACAAAAGGAATTAATTCACACTTTATACCTTTAACCCTTACAACAATTTAGCTGTACAGCAAGCTATGACCAGAATACAGCACAGCCACTTAGTTTCATTTTTCATCTAAAGAGCTTAAATTTCATTCATTTCATCGTATTTGAAAGTAGTTGTGAGGGAAGTTTTATTCAGTATAAAGACCCATCTCCTATTCCTAAAAGAAGACATTACCAGACAATCGCAGACACCAGGAAACCAGGATGTCCATAGAAAGAAAAAGGAGAAAAAACCCCGCAATTCTAAACCCCCACTTTTACAATAGGAGAAAAAAAAAAAGGCTCTAAAGCCTCCCCACATTTCCAAGGAACATTAAAAATTTTGCAGCACAATTTTCCAGGCGACTGCCTTTGTGGCAGAGCCATTACACCTGAGCAAATATGACACAAGGTGACAATACAATTATTCCAAGCAGTGATTTAGCACGAGTAGAACACCATAAAAAGAAGATATCGAGCCCCAAACTTCTCCACAGACTGCACGTTCCCTCTCCAAGGGTAAGGTACGAAACACAGCACCTGGGAGTAACTTTCTTGCCTCAGCAGCTCCAGACAAGAGCTGGGAGTGGAGGCTTCACCCTTGTGCAGAGCTGCCCTCTCCTTAAATTCCACTCTTATTTCTTAGGGGTGCACCTGCCAAGCCACAGGGATCATGTTCCTGAAACCTGAGTGCCACCACAGACAGATAAAATGCATCAAATAACCCCAGGCTCACCGTTCTGCTGCCTCCCCTGGCAAAGAAAACCCCAAAGCGACACTGAAATTCTGATAAGAGAAACTGAGAATTCACAGGCAAAGTCTCCAACTCTCCCCACCGTGTGGAAGTCCAGGCCATTTATATTATTGATTATTTACCATATCTCCTGGAATATCAGCTTCCTGGCTCCACCAATCAGCTGGCTTTATGGGAGGGAAGGAAAACCTGGACTTGGGGGAACCCTTCCACAGGGAATATTACGCTCATGTGACAACCTTAAACACCATCTCCTTTCATGAGAAGAAATACAAACACACCCCTCCCCTCTGCCTTCAAATGCTACATCAAGTTTACTTGTTTACAGTTTACTTGTTTGCACTCGTTTACGGTTCTTCAGATTAAATGGGATGCAGTAATCACTAAAATTTCCCTTTTTAAAAAAAAATCTGAAGTAGTGGCAGCATGGCAATCAACACCAGGCAAGGAAAATGCAGGATTCCATGAACAGTAGTAAATATAAAATAGTACCAAATCAAAATAATAAAGTAATACCAAATAACTAATAATAAATACCAAAGAAAATACTAAAATAATACCAAATTAACAGACCAGGAATAAGTAAAAAAACACAAACAAAACCCCAAAACTCAAAAAACAAAC
>WAAG01081775.1:42670-66059 GCA_013390105.1 Tichodroma muraria
ACAAACAAGCAAACAAAAAAAAAAACCACCCCCCAAAAAAAAAAAACCAAACAAAACAAAAAATACCCAAAATAAAACAAAAGTATGCTGTAAGAAGAGTTAAATATGAAAGAATTCAAGGTATGACCAAAAGAAGTGAGGGTTTGTTGTTTTGTTGGGTTTTTTTTAATTAGGGTTAACTGTGGTATGAGAAAAAGGGGAGATAAGCTGACAGGAAGTACTAACAGAGCACTTACTACTGAGTGTAGAGCCTAATCAAGAAATTAGTCGGGTCCGAGCCCTTAAATTTCCTAATCCTCGACTCTAAAATCTGCAAAACCCAGGCAGAATGCTGCTGGGCATGGGAGTGCTGCAAAGGAATTCCTCCGAGGAAGGGGAGCGGAGCTGTGGGACCTCCACTGTGCCACCAACATGGATTTCCAGTCCAAACAAGTGAAACAGCGAGTGTTCAGATCTTTCCTCTGTCACCGCAGGGACACCACGCGTTTGGAAACCTCAGTCTGACAAAGGACATTAAACCCCGGCGGTCGCTTCTGACTCCCCCCACTCCAAATCCTGCGCGACGAGGGAGCCAGCCTTCCTCTAAGGAGCTGAATAAAATATTAGTCCTGGGCGTACTTTTACCTGAATTCCGAGGTAAATCAAACACGAGACACCCCCCCCAGCCTGAGCCGGCAGTTCAAAGTTTGCTGCGCTGGGTGATGCAGCAAGTTCCCCCCGCACCTCCACGGGGAGCGAGAACACACCTGCACCCTCCGCTCTGCATCCCGAATAACCCCAGAGCTGGAGCGGAGCGACGGCATCAAACAACCCGAGCAAGAGCAACGACGGGGAAAACAAAAAATAAAAAAAAAAAAAAATACCTCGGCGTGTCAGAGCAGGAGGCGCCCGGCCATTCCCCACCGGCGGCTCCGCATCCCGGCTGCTCCCGACGCTGCGATGGGCAGGGATGCATGCGCCTGCCCCTTGCCGGCGCCGGGCACTCCCCCGCTCCCAGCCCGGCTTCCCAGCACCGCCGTGCCTCTCCTCCTCTCCCCGTTTGTGTTCCCCGCCCGGCTCCCCCCGGCTCGCAGCTCCGCGGGCGGGGCCGGCAGCGCTGGGTGCCGGCGCCCCGAGAGCCCNNAAGGCGGCAGCTCCCGCTGCCTTCCCGAGATCATTGCTGCCAGGACAGCAGGAATCCCGCTGGAGATTGCTGCAATCGCCTGGACTTTCACGGCGATGCTGCTCGTTCAGACTCTCTCTCTTCCCCCGCGATACAGGTGCCAGGTGCCACCGCCTGAAGCAGCGTTTGGAAAAGAGCTCAGGCTTTTACTCACCTCCGCGGAATTTAAACAGCATTCCCCGAAACTTCCGTTTGCAGTTCCTCGAAACTTCACGGACTCGCTGTGCAACTCATGGGAGACCACCCAGACACCTAATGGAGCTTATTTAAATCAGAGAATCGTGGTTTGGGCTGGAAGGGAAATTAAAGCCCAGCCAGTTCCACCCCCTTCCACACCTTCCACTGTCCCAGGCTGCTCCAAGCCCGGTCCAGCCTGGCCTTGGATGCTTCCAGGGATCCAGGGGCAGCCACAGCTGCTCTGGCACCCTGTGCCAGGGCCTGCCCACCCTGCCAGGGAACAATTCCTGCCCAATATCTACCCTAAATTTCCCCTCTGTCACTTTGCATCTCTTATTGTATTGTTGGCATTGTTGTCCCTGTTACAAAAACAAAATAAAAAGCTAATTTCTTTTTTTTTCAAAATAAGGCTCTTCTTTTTGTGAGGGCACATGGTGAGAGTAAAGGGGAGTTCACAACACAAAGTTGATGTGGTCATGTAGCCATTCTAACAGCAGAGCACTCCACTTCTTGAAAACCTCTACTGGGACTAAAATTGCTCCTCGGTCCTTCAAAAAATAAGTACACAAGGTTGTTGCAAACCTGCCTAATGGTACTGCTTCTCACCCACAAGCCCCACTTACCAGTATGACTTAAACCCTTAATTTCTTTCCAAAACCTCATAAAATAATCAGAATGAGCATTATCTTAGTGTTATGAAACCTAGAATATTATTTATACCTGAACACCAAAAACAATGAAAACAAAACTGAAAATCTAATATCCGTAGTAAGACCCAGGATAATTCCTCTTTCCTGGTGTAGCTGTGTGCTATATTTAGTTTGTTCTACCATTTAATAATAAGATTTACCTGCCCTGTGAGCTCCACCTGTCCCTCACACAGACCTGTGTTTCTGTTACAGTGTTCACTCCTCACATGTTCCCAAAACACTAAAGCCAGCTCCCACGAAATGAACAGGACGAGATCCTCAAGGCAGGATTTGTCTCCCAGGAATGAAGAATTCCTACAGGCAGAAAGGACAATCCGGGAGAAGCTGCCTCTGAAGGAGGGAAAAGGCTTCTTGCTCCCAGACATGTGCATTAAATATTTGATAAGATCAAAGAACGTTATTGTTGGTAGCTTCACATTCCCTCAGAACATCATCAAAAGGAAGTAATTCACCTTGTGGGCTCCGATCCGGGAGTGCTTGGCAGAAGGGAGTTATTCTGGAAGCGTGAGGATCTGACAGGAATAACGGTGATTGACAGGAAAGGTGCTCATTAGTTCCCTTCTCTTCCCTGAGCATCCTGCGTCTCCCCAGCGAGTCCCACCCAAACACAGCCAGGGCCAGCGTCTCACAGAGGACTCTCCCTGGCAATCAGTGGATGAGCTGGACTCTCCCTGGGATGCATTTGCAGCACGGGGAAGACTAAATTCCACTTCTGCCAGACTCGGTGCATTTTTCTGCACTCGGGGAGAGGACGCCTGGGAAATAAATTCTGGTTTTGTACAAAGCAGGAGCCAAGGTCCTGTTAGAGCCTTGTGTGTTCTTCCCCAATGTTATCCCCACCTGCCAATTCCAACCTGTCCTAGGAATGCAACCCAGCTGTCCCAGACAGACAGACCTGACCTACTACAGAGCTCTGATTCTCTCACATCTCGACAGAACAGGTTCTTCAGTCCAGTGTTTTAAAACTTGCATAAAGTTCCTTCTCATCTTCCAGCTCTTTTAAACACCTTGGATGACACTGAGATCTTTGGTAATTATGGAGCATGTCCTCCCAAAACACATCTCTGGGCATGCAGAGGAGAAGAAGGTGATTGGGATCAGTCAGCCTGGATTTACCAAAGCTAAATCATGCCTGACCAACCCGTCTAGGATACAGTGACAGAAATAATAAAGGGATGGAACGTGGATGAGGACACAGCAGTTATCATTTCTCTTAACTTTCCCAGACTTTCAGCACCATCTCCCGCAATATTTTTGTATCCAAGCGAGGACAGTACGGTCTGAAGGGGTGAACAAGTGAAAAATGGGTGAACTCAGAAACTGTTTGTATGACAGGGCTCAGATGTGGGAGGAGGAGACACAACAGGAGAGCTTTCCCTTTAGGAAAATGCTGGGGCCCTGAACAGGCTCCCCAGGGAACGGGCACAGCCCCGAGGCTGCCAGAGGATGCCAGGGATAGACAGGGTGGGACTGTTGGGGAGCCAAAGCCAGGAGCTGGACTGGATGATCCCTGTGGGTCGCTCCCAGCTCAGGGTATTCCATGATTCATAAGCTGAAGCAATCAATAAGGATAATAAGGTATAACACTTCCTCTCAAGGACAGGTAAGAGGTGCAGCAGGGGCACCCATCCTCACGTGTTTTTCTGGACAAAGCCCTGGAGAACCTGGTCTGAACCCAAAACTGGCCCTGCTCAGCCTTTGGGGGGACCAATGATTACATTTTACAGCAATTTCTTTCCTTACTGAGTAGTTGCTAAATAGATTTGATAGGTTGTAGTTACTGCTTAGGAAACAAACATTGGATTGAGCGTAGAAGTTACCAGCAGGTATTTCCAGTTAAAAGCAGGACTACAGCTGTGCAATAAAGTTAAAAATCTTACTGATTTCAATTTTTTGTGCCGTTTAGTTGAGACAAAGGACAGTAGTGGAAGCTTTCTGCTGTCTAAGTGTCTGGCTTGTGTAAGGAGCAACACAAGGAGCACAGGGAAGCTCTTGGAATTGCAGTAGACAAAATACAGAATCTTTTCATCTCCTACCTGATGCAAAATTTTTATTTTCGTCCTGAAAAGCAGAAAGTTTGCAGCTCTAGAAGGCCAAAGATGCAGATGGCAGCTCAGTGACTGCGATAAAACTGATTTCAGGGAGGACTAATAATTATTTCTGGTTTATTTCCTGTCATTCAGTTGGTTTAACCTTGGAGGAGAAGGTTGGGATATTCTGTAAATCCCTGCAAACAGGAGCTCACAGTAAAATGCTGACCACCTCTTAACTACAGCCCTACATCACAATGTGCCCCTGGGCACGCGAAAAAGACCTTCTGGGGAGGAGAAGCTGGTAAAAAATTAAAGACAATCAGCACAGAGGTTCGTCAGAAGCATCCTCACTGATTCTCTGCATCCTTTTTTGAGTATTTTTGTCATTGTGAGGCAAAGGGGGTAAGGAAAGACGATCCCAGCCCTCTGGAAGTCTGGGCAGAGCCTACAATCTGCCCATCTGTTCACAGGGAGGGATTACACCAAATCCCACTGAGCCTGCACGCTCACAAATCCGGGAGGAGCAGTAATTGGCTTACTGTAGTTTGTTAGAGTCATAATTTGATCACAAACTCCTCTCAAGGCAAGTTCATCCACGGCATTCATTTCTCTGCCTTTCCAATGGCTCATTTGTTCTGCAGCACTATAAATATTATGTGAATGAAAATCACAGGAAATGGCTATTCTGTGCTCCAGCGCTTTATTAAGAGATATCTATTTCCAAAAAAAAAAAAAAAAAAAAAGCTAATTATATCTGCATTTACACAGCTCCTTTCAGAAAGATTATCCAAGACTCTTTATAGAGCATCAAATGACAAGCCCAGAGCTCTGCCTGTATGCAACAATCAGATATATTCCATATGCAGCTGCCATAAACATTTCTATTCATGCCAGTTCATCTGTGCTGGGATTAACGAGTGAGAAAAGCTGGCCAAGGACACCTATTTAAAGAACCAGGAGGTTTAAGTGGATGGAACCTGCACAGTACCTTCTCATCTAAAGCACAGGGCAGCTAATGATGGTGTAACCTGCAATTCTCACTGCAAACACAACGCTTTGGGTCCAATCCTGCCCTTTGCTGCCTTGGAAATGATGCTGGATGTGCCAGGAGCACTTCTGGGGCAGGTCCTGAAAATACCTGCACAAAACCAGCAGGGCAAGGGCTCCAAGCAGGGGGAGGGGGCGGTGCTTTGCACAGACTGGGATTTGGACAAGGTGCTCTCAGGGACAAGACTCTATCCCAGCTGGGATGCTCTGGGGCAGAGCAGGAGGAAAAGCCCTCGGTGCAACGCTGCAGGGCACAGCCAGCCTAGCAGCCCTGAGCTGAAACAAGATTTCAGGGAAATACGTGGAATTTTCAATGCCTAAATCCGACCCCAGACTGGAAATGCTCCTCTCTCACAGGGGAGCTCTGTGCTGCTGGCAGACCACAGGCGCTGCTGCAGTTTTGCCTCCTCATTTCCCAGCTCTGACTCTGTTCACGTGCAGGACTTGGTGCCACCGAGGCTGAGGACCACGTTTCACACCTTAAGCCAGGTGAAATCCAGAGGCTACGATGTATAAATAGGCTTCCTCATGCTTCACCTCCCGTGGCCTCACTACCAAAGCCTTTCACAGAACTGCTATTCCAGCTTTCTACAAACACCCACTCAGCTGGAGCAGGCATGGAGGTGCCCCGCATCCTCCACGTGGGAAATGAATCCAAGCTGCAGCCCCTCAGGACCAGAAGGAAACGAGCCCATAGCACTTCTGTTCAGCAGGAAAACGCTTCAAGCAGGACAGCATCAGTTTTGGGACTCCTCACCTGGCTGCTGAATCCCTGCCAGCAAAGCAGGTTATACTGGGCTGCAAAGCCAGATTAAGAGATAACTCCTCGATGGGCTGGTCCATAAAATTGCAGGGAAAGTCCTGGGACAGAATCCCCCTTCTGCTGCCATGCTGGACACAGAAAATGCGAGCTCTGCTTAACCCTTGTTAGAAAGAGGATAAAAATCCAGCTCTAAAGCCCCACTCCGGTGGGTGGGCGGGCACAGAGCTCTCAGCAGCCCACAGGGAGAGGATGTCACCCGGTGCATCCCGCCCGGGGTCACCGTGTGTGGCTTGTGACATGTTTACAGTGCAGGGCGTGGCACGGGCCAGGGGCTCTGGAGCTGAGCAGGGTGCCCAGGGAGGCGTGGTGGGAGTGCTGAGGCTGCCTGGTCCTTGTAGGGCCAGCATGTCCCAGTGAGAGCCACAGGGTGAGGATCCAGGGACCCCAAAAGATGCAGCAGGGTTGTAAAAATTCAGGTTTGGAAAGGGGCAGGGGAATGTAGCACATAAAGCGAATACACACACACATATAAATGCAAATATAAAAAATACACATTTATATATATATATATATATTCACGCATATTAAAAAGTGCCTGGTAAATGGGTACGTTTTACTTGGTGCTGTAAAAGTTCTGCAGCTCCCAAGCCCTTTCCACCATTTTAAACCCACCCAAGGTTGGAACCCTAAACAACCATTTCAAGCACAAGAACCTAGTGAAGTCACAGTCACACAAAACATGGGAATTGGAGTTTTCCCTGTCCTTTCTCCCTCTGGATGCAGAGGCTGTGGGAGCTGTCCTGGGTAACAGGGCAGTGCCACATCCAAATGCCACGGCCTGGTCCTAGAGACAGAGTCCAGTGCTTCTGTCCTGCAGCTACTGTCCACAAGCAGGTGAAAATATCAGCCTTAAAAAGAGTTTTCTTCTGTGAAGGACTGCTCAGCAAGGCAGGAACCCAACAGCTCCATGGCCATGGCCTGGCTTCGCTCCCTGCTGCAGCAACGGGGACGTCACCAGCTGAGCTGTGGATAAAGAACTTTTTATTCCTGCCCTGCCTGAACCCAGCTCATTTGGAGTTGTATCCCGCCTCCTTCTCCCCAGGTGAGCTGGCAGAGGCAGCAAGGGAAATACACAAACCCCACTTCAATTATTTGCTCATCCTCTAGCAATAAAAGGGCAGAGAAAGGCACCACACAAAATGAAATGCTCTTTGGAGCAAAGGGGTATTTTAAATCCAAATATTCTTATGAGAGATTTGATATCTCCTCATCCAATAATTTTGGAAGAGCTGTAATCCTGTCTGAGAGATTTCCCTAACTGCTCCAGTAATAAACCAAACACAGTACCAGGGCTTTTCAATATTTTTGTTTCTCTCTCTGGTACCTTCTCCCACACTCTGCTCACTTTCTAACAGCACATTCAAGGCATTCAGTTGATTATCTGCTTTTCACTACCTGGAATTTTAGTCTTCAAATGGCAATTATTTAATGGTTTACTGCTCACAATTAAATTTTTGGAAAGGTAGAAGGCTCTCTTTGGAGGTGCTGTTTTAAAGCACCACAGCATGGCACATCCAGTCCTACACAGTACAACAATCCACTGAATTTCCTTTTAGCAGAACTCCTATGGTTTATACTATTATGGTTTATATTATTATAGATTATATTATTATTCTTTTCACAGCCCACAGCCCCCATCAGGAGTTACCACACATTGAAAATTTACCCCCAAAAAAGTACTTTTTGCTCTCCAACCTGCATGGATTCTCCCCCAGGACACAATGGCAGCCTCCGTTTTGGCATTGACCCTTCTGGTTGGATCCTCATAGGAATTCCACTTTGGACAAGAAGCGCTTTATTCCCGGAATTCTACAGAGCTGCAAGTTAGCTCAGGACTGTAAGTCAACTGCATGCTGGCTCCCTGTCAGTCAGGGCTAATTCCCACAGATTAGAGAAGGAAATCCGTACAGTTCCCCAGGTCCTAAACCCTACTGCTAAGAGAAGAGAATTTTTTTCCTTCCCAAGTCATCTTTTCTAGGGGGAAAAAAAAAAACAAAAAAGGAATTGCCCATGACTCATTGCTATCTGCACCCGAAGTGTCAGAGGAGGTGAACCAAGAGAACCAATCCCTGGCTGTGTGCCAGTTCCCAGGCCACCCACTCCTGACACCGAGTGTGTTCACCCTGAATAACATCACGATCCCACAGTTATTGTTATCAGTAACAACCCCGCAGCCACAAATCCCTCCACTCTGCTCTCCCGGTGCCCTCAGATAACTGGTCTCCAACTTGTTCCTCGGAATAGGATGGTTTGAATCACTGTGGAAGACAAAAAGAAAATTGAGTTCATTCTGTTGTCCTTCACCACAAAATGAAGACTTTCCCTGAATTCAGAGGGGTATTTGTCCTCCTGATTCCTTGGTGCCTCTAGTTGAGGGCTGTGGGTATCACTTGGCAGGGAGATCCTTTCTCTTACTTGAACTGAGCTCTTTTAGACTTTCTCCACATCTTCTCCAGTTCATGGAATCACAGAATATCCTGAGCTGGAAGGGACCTGCAGGGATCATTCAGTCCAACCCCTGGCCCTGCACAGACACCCCAGCAATCCCACCCTGTGCATCCCTGAGAGCATTGTCCAATTCTTCCTCCTCTCCAAGTCTCTTTCTCCTTCTGGAGACAGAGGAGTCTTAAATTATCACTGAGAGCTTCCAAGTTAAAGATGATGGCAAAAAAGTGCTCTGTTGTCCAGCTCAAATCCCACACAGCACCTGCAAACAGCCCATCAGACACAGCTGCCAGGGAATCATGGAATCCCGGGATTGTTTGGGTTGGAAGCAACCTTAAAGCTCACCCAGTGCCACCCCCTGCCATGGGCAGGGACACCTTCCACCATCCCAGGTTGCTCCAAGCCCCATCCAGCCTGGCCTTGGACACTTCCAGGGATGGATCAGCCACAGCCTCACAGGAGAAGCTGCAGGAGAGAAGAACTGCCCACTGTGCCTCAAACCCTCTTTTCCTCAGTTCTGGATAAAAGCGAGTTTCGATGCACTTTCATCAGCCTTGCAAAAAAGCACCATCTGGCACAGCTCTGAGGATGCTCTTTTGGACCAAAGGTGGGGGCCTTTGGATCACAGGAACAGGCTGCCCAGGGCAGGGATGAACTCCCTGTCCCTGCAAGTGTCCAAGGAACATGTGGGATGTGGTCCTTGAGGGCATGGGTTAGCGGTGAACACCGTGGTTGATGGTTGGACCTGAAGACCTTACAGGTCTTTTGCAACCTTAACAATCCTATGATTCCATGATTTCCCTTTTATTCTCTGAGTGAATGGGAATATTTAGGATGAGAGCCTTAAAATATGGCCAGGAGTTCACAGTTGTGCAGTTCTGAGCTTCTCCTAAGACGTTTAGGGATTAAATTCCAAGGGAGACTTTGCCATCAGTCCAACATGACAGCAGCACTGCTGTTTTTTCCCAACGCTGAGTCTTGCACAAAGGTGAGCAGGGAGCCCATAATTACCTTTCCAGTGCCAAGGAGCTAATTGGACATGTGGCTGGAGCGGATTGCCTGGAGTCAGGAGGAGCAGGGAGGATGCAGGAAGGATCCTGGCTTCTCCACAGTGCCCGCAGAAAATCCCAGAGCGTTAAATTTCCAGCTTCCCTGCCTCTTTCCTAAAGCTGGCAGGTTTTGCTTCTTAAAATGTTCTGGATAGCTTGTGCTTATTCACTGTTGGAAAATTCTTGATTGGATAAACGCAGGGTAGCAGAGAAGACATACAATGCGTATCCAGATGAGAGGAAGAAAGCTTGGAAGCACTTGATGCCTTCACCTTCGCCTCCTGGAATCATTTCTACGTTAACGTGTCATTATGCGACAAGACTTCGAGCAAGGGTCAAGCAGGCTCTCAGAAGCAGGAACACTGTGCAGTATTGGGAAAGCTAATGGAAACATGTTTAAAGCATATTGAAAAGAACAAAGGTGGATTAAAAATACCTTCAAGTATTCCCCAAATTCATCTTTATGTTGATTCCAGTCTTACAGGAAACACAATAAAATACTTCAGACGGACCTGAGGGGGCTTTGAGAATTGTACAGAAAAGACTGAAGTCATTAACATTCCAGTTTAAAATCTTTTGCAAATAACCCTCTTATCCCTTTTCCATGTCCACTGCTCTCTCCCACATTTCTAATTTTTTTTACTGGAATACTCCAGAGCTGGATAAAACGCCTCAGGAGAAAAGCACAGCAGCCAGCCCCATTGGTGTTTGGCTGAACCAAGCAAGGGTATCCAGGTCTCCATGTTGTCCATATTCTCCATGGAATAAAAGGAAGGTGGGTTCTCCTCATACTTTGGCTGTTATCTACCTGAAACCTCCACACGTGCAACCCTTACACAGGTTGTGTCAACAGAGTGGCTGTTCAGAATTATCCTTGCCAGGCTCTTCTGGGTGGGACAACAAAAACAAGGAAGAAACCTGTGCTCCCCTGTCACTTTCCATCATCTCTGTTCTCTTATTTTTGCTCTCTCTCATATAACCACACATATGAAGCCACTTGTACTTGCAGAACCACTACAGGGCCCTCTTGAAACCTCTCCTGCACTCTTCTGCTGTAATTGCCAAATCCAAGTGGAGACATGGAAAACATTTTTGTAATACATTCTTTTGACTCATATTTTGTTGTGAAAATATAACTCAAAACATGGTCCAGATCTCAAAATGCCTTTTCTCTCTCCCTGCTAAATGTTAATTATGCCCGTGTAATTTGTTTTGATCAAAATAGCTCCCTTGCTTAAACTTAATCACTTCTTATCCCTCTTCTCTCCTTTCTTCCCAACTCTCCTGGTACTTCCCCATCTTGTAAACTCTTTGTTCTCCATTCTTTGTATATCTTCACTAAACCTTCAGCTAGTTCCAAAATTCAATGATGCATCTGTGTTCATCCTTCCTTGCCATCCCCCAGCTTCCCACTTCCTGCCTTTATTCCCTCCATGCCTTCCTCAGTTCCTACCACTCCCTTTTCCTCCACCTGCCTCTGGAGCACCTCCTTGGGGCCTCTTCCTTTTCTTCTGTGCTGTTTCCTCTTCATCCATGTACTTGGATGATCCAATTCTTCTGCTCCCACCTTCCTCTCTCTGTCGTCCTCTTGGCTGTCCCCACCTTCCCTCAGTGGCTGTTTTGAGGGGCTCCTGGAGGATTCTTCCAGCTGCCGAGGTCACAGTGTTCATATCCTGAATTCCATGGAATCCACTTCTACCCCATGGCATTTCTCTCCTTACCCCTCCACCAGTACTCCTCAATATGATCTGCAAAAATCAGCTTTCCCCAAACTTTCAGAATTTTCAAATTTAACCCTCAGCTGGATGTTAGCTTTCCTACTTCCACGTTTTTCCACAGGCAGATATTCCCTATCCTTCAAGGCGTGCAGTTCTCACCTATTTCACTGCTTGGTGCACTTCCACCTCTTGGGATTCACATCCACTGGGCAGAAGTAGCCATGGAGACTAAACTCCTGCATCAGGAAGCAGCCATGTATTTGACTGAGGGAGATCAAGGATCCCACATCCCTTTTTCCAGCACTGGGTCCAGGTGTTTTGTCACAGAGAGCTTTGGCTGCTGGTAGGAGACCCAGATTTACTCCTAGAGTTAACTTCATACTTCATTTCCCTCTACTGAGCCAGCCTGGATCAGATGGGATCCTGGAATAAAAGCAGTAATGCTCACAGTCTGGCTGATTCTGGATTGCTCCTGTCCCACCTCCTTTGTCTCCAAATTAAAACAAATAACAGGGAGAGTAGGGAGTAACCCATGAGTAGACCATGCCCTGAGCACAAGGTGAACCAAGGCTGAAAAGCAGAAACCAAGCATTGCATTTCCTAAGGGAATGCAGGTATTCCTAGGGGATAGTGGTGGGAAGGCTGGTAGTCCCTAGTACCAATGCAAAACCACTCCTGAGTATTTGCCCCAGATAAACCTAACAGTAACCTTGGAGTAAAGGTCAGCCTGGGGCTCAACAGTGATCACTGCAATGCCCTCAAAAAGCAGCTCAAACAAAGGGAATTTATCTAAGTAAGGGACTACAATGGCCATGACATGAGCAGACCAACATCAAACACAGAACAGCAAAACCAGCCCACAGCACAGGAATACAGATGATCCTGCCCATTCCTGGGCTGCCCAGTTGTGTCTGGCAGCAGATTAACAATAAATGCTATTCAGAAAGCTCCAAGTGGGAATCACGGGGACCGTTTTGCATTCTCTACGATAATTGTAACAGATCTCAAGTACTAGGTTGGTACCGATCTTTGTGTAATGAGACAGCAGCTCATTAGTGGACAAATATTGAGATTTTGTTCACGTTGTACTAGATTTCACAGGATCCCGGGATGGCTCAGGCTGAAGGGAGCACAGGGGGCGGGTGGTGTCCCCTCCCTGCTCCAGCAGGGCCATCCCAGAGCCCAGGGCACAGCACTGTGTGCCCCCAGCTCTGCAGCAGCGCCAGGGAGGAGAGCCCGGAGCCTCTCTGGACAATGTGCTCGGGGCTGGGCAGTGCCCAGGGCAGAAGTTGTGCCTCCTGTGCAGGGGCAATTGCTGGGCTCGGGCCCTGCCCGTGGCTCTGGGGCCATCGCTGGCCCCCGGAGCAGAGCCCGGGCCCTGCTCGGAGCCCTCCCTGCAGACGGGGACCCCCAGGGCTGAGGGCCCCTCTCAGCTGGGGCTCCTCTCGAGGCTGAGCAGCCCCAGCTCCCTCAGCCCGTGCCGGGCACGGAGACGCTCCAGGCCCTTCCTCGGCCGCGCGGCCTCCGCTGGCCCCGCTCCAGGGGCTCCTGGCCCTGCTGTGCTGAGGGGCCAGAGCTGGACACGGCACCCCAGAGGTGCCTCCAGGGCTGGGCACAGGGGCAGCGTCCCTCCCTGACCTGCTGGCAATGCTCCTCCTGCTGCCCCAGCATCCCATTGGCCTCCTGGGCCCCAGGACACTCGGCTGCCTCAGGGACAGCTCCGTGTCCCCCAGCACCCCCAGGACACTCTGCTGCCTCAGGGACAGCTCCGTGTCCCCCAGGTCCTTCCCCACAGAGCTGCTCCAGCAGCTCCACCCCAGCCTGTGCTGGTGCCCGGGGTTGTTCCCGCAGGATCTGCATTTCCCTTGTTGAGTTTCAATCAGTTCTTCTCTGCCCATCTCTCCAAACTGTAATGGCCCTATAAATAATAAAAAATAAAAAAAAAATCCTCTATTGTTCCACATTCAGAAGCAAAATTGACATCTTAAACTCCAAATCTTCCCTCTCAACCTGTGGGCTAAAATGTCACGTCACCTTTTTGACTCCTCGAGGGAAATTTAATTGTGAAGTGGGAGCATTAGATCTATACCAAATTACTATTTTTGCAGGAGAACAGCACTTCATTTTGTGATTCATACATTTCCACTCAGTCAAACTGAACTGTATTAATTCTAAATCAGAATAATATTAGGAAGTGAACATCCTGCTGAGTACAATATGACAGAAATAAGAAGTAGAAAGACAGCGTGAACATTCATCAATTCATTATAGAAGCCTATATTTCTTAATAGCCACACATTCTTGGGGAGAGGGAGGAAATATTTTCATTTCTTTAAAAGCAGCAAGAAACTCTTACACAGGTAAGTTACATATGAGCATTTTCTTTGCCAAGCAACACCTGACTTTGCTTAGGGACATTTGTTTATACTGGGGAGAGAAAGTATTCTGGTAATTCAATAAACACTACAACAACCTCTCCACCTAAATTCACTTTTAGGCTGAGTAATGAAAAAATTTCAGTTGGAAAGGGAACTTTTGGGACAAAAAGCCCTGAAGACACTTCGCCAAAGACCCGCATCTCATTTTCACTAGAGCTGAACTCGCATTACATCTTGCGTTGTTTTGAGCTTTTAAACTTTACTATGACAATCCTCATTTCTTCCCTACGTTCCCATTCTAGAATACAACATGGCAAAGGCAGATTTTTCATCCTGTCCCCTTTCCCCTGGGCATTACCTTGGTCAGAGCAGCACTTTTAACAGGGAACTTTCCTCTCCCACACACAGCCATGAATCTTTAGACAATTACTGTCATTAAGATTTTTATCCATATTAAAAAAAAGGAAACAAGTGTTTTCTTCCCTTTGCAAGAGCCATCAGCTTTGCCCAGTGGTGATCTGTTGCCTTCCTGGCTCCACCAAAACCTTTGGCTGTTTTGAGTGCATGATTTATATTCCCTATCATCACTTAACTTGCTCATAGCTTTGCTGCTCAGTCCCTGGAACCCAGCAGATTTTTCTCCACAGGGCTGTTTCCTGGAACACTCCATTTCACAAATCAAAGGCAGTCAAAATAAAGGATGAAAGTTGACTTTTTTTCTCCGTACAAAATAACAAGTTGTCTTTGGGAGGATTCAAAACTTCTGTCTTCACAACACAAAACACCAGTGGATCAAGACAGGCAGAAATGGTGTCCAGCAAAGTCAAATGATATCAAAAGCGGGATAAAACCTTGGAAAAGTGTACGTTACAGTGAGATTGGGGTGGTGGGAATCCCCTGAGACCTGACCACAATTCTCACACTGGAGAGGCTGCAGAAATGAAATCTCCTTTTTTCCCCCAGCATCTCTATGAACAAACTATTTTTTAGGTCCTATCAGGCAACAGGAATTGGATGATGAAGTCACTCTCACTGCCATCTGCTCCGAAAGAAAAAAGCAAAGAAACCAAACCTCCCAGAAATCCTTTGTGTTTGCACAGAAATTCACCCTCCCAGTGTAGGGATTTTGACCCAATTCTCTGATGAACCATGAACTTCCCGACTTCCCATTTGGTCAAAAACACCCCCTTGCAAATCCAAGTAACCATGTAAAAATAGTCACAGTGATAATAACAACGCTAATAATGAGGATGGAGATCTTTCTAAACCATGAACAAATGTTGATTTTACTTCAAAATTAACTCGTGGAGAGTAGGAGCATTTTTGTAATCCTTGTATTCATTGTTTGCTTCCTCTGTTGAGCTTTCTGGATGCTATTTCTGAGAGGAAGAATGAGTCACTGTCTTGTCTTGCAATGAGCCCTCAGGTGGAGTTCCAAGTCAGCTGGCAGAGAAGGAATTTGGGCACAGGTGCTTTTCAGGAGACCATGACAAACACCCAGCAAGTAACAGTGGAGCCTCTACTCTAGGTTCAAATACGACTTGAGAATACAAAGACAAAATGAAGATGCTTAAGAACAGGACTAACAAGGAGAGCTTTGATCAGATGGTGCACACACAAGAGGAAGGCACCCTGATAAATCTCTCAAGGATTTGAGAAAGGGACAGGAGTGGCTCCATGGCTGCTGAGGTTTGTCAGGAGAGTGTGTTCACTTGGGAATTTTATTTCCCTGCAGCCACTGAATGCTCACTTTTTTGAAAAAATCCATATGGCACTGAAAATTTCATGAAGTATCTCCATTTCAGAGCCTGTTTAGCTTCACCTGCCAGGAGACCACAAGAGTCTGAGCTTTTGGGGCCACCTTCAGCAGAGAATTGAGTGTGCCTCAGCTTTTGGCACCATCTTCAGCAGAGAATCAGATATGCTTGAGCTTTTGGGAGCACCTTCAGCATCAAGCTCGCCCAAGGATGGGTTAAATGGGGGTTTCCAGGGCCTAGATCATAGGGAAAATCCCCTCTGAACAAACAGCTGAGCAGTCAATGCCACAAATGTTCATGCAGAGCTCAGACTCCAAGGTACCTTTTACCCTGAAATATCAGCAGACGAAAGATTTTCTGATTTATAATTACTGCTTCTTTCTTGAAAAGCTACGGCTTTGAAGACCTTGCAAAGCCTCGTGCACTAAGGAGCTGTTTAGGCCACCTCTTTACTTAAAAAAGTCAGACATTCCTTGTACTTTGAGCAAAGAGCCAAAAGTAGCACGCAGGTACTTCCATGTGCAGAACTGAACGTGCTGCCACCGCCTTCGTCTCCAGCCAAAACTCAGCTCAGCAACAGGTGACCCCAGTGATTTTTGACCCTCACATTTAGGGCAGCAACCTCTACCCCAGTCCCAGAATTCCACAGCTTTTACAGCCTTCAGCCCAGAGCAGCTCCAACACCTGACCAGGGCCTCTCACAATTAATGACAGTCCTGGTTCACCCCACGTGTTTCTTTAGTCACTTAGCACACAGGTGACACTTCTTTGTTCTGAAGTCTGACCAGAATGAGAAGAATGTGGAGGTATTTAGGAGTCTCTATTTTGGAGGCCAGTGATTAAGGGTCAGCAGAATGGATTCAGCAGGTTGGGAGGAAGTGCCGAGTTTAATGTTCCTCACTTCTCTCCACACCCAAAGCAGGGAGCATTAATGTCCCACCCAGGCTCAGGGGTTACAGACTCCAGCAGGCCGGATTTCTTCCTTTGCTCTTATGTTTGCTATAAAAGGCTTTAGAAGCTTCAGCATTGATTCCTAAACACACCCAAACCCCCAGGAATACAGGATTACTGAGGAGCTACTTGTACAAAGAGACTTCATCTGCCTTTTAGAATGTTCCCTTTGCCCAGCTCAGTCCCGAAATTGCTGCGGGACATCGCAGCCACAAAACCCTTTAATGTGGCCCTTCTGCACCAAGTCATCTGCTAATGTCCCCTGTTAAGGGATCTAAGCCTGGCCTCAATCTTCTGTTAATGAAAGAGAAGGAGGAGGATACTTTAACTGCTATTATTAGCTCTTAGTACCTGTCCACAGAAAACAAAACAAAACAGAGCCTTTAATTCCCCAGGCTCCCCAGGGGAATCAGCCTATGAGAAACAAACTCACAGTGGGTGAAAAAAGTTGTGATGGCCAGGGATTTCTTCTCTTAAGTGTCTGCTTGAGGAACAACCTTCCATCTACATAAAAAAACCCCAAAAAACCTCCCAAAAACCCCCAAAACAACAACAAAAAAACCCAGTAGTGCTATAATTTAATCTTTAACACTCAGCAAGCAACGTTAACTGCTGTAATTTTATTTGAAGCTCCGGGATGGTTTCCTGCATTGAGTTAGAGCGAGATTTTGACACCAGCTTAAAAATCGACGTGCAACAGGAGCACTTTTGTGTTGTCCATAATCCTCACGTGATTCACTTCAGTGGGTGCTCTCACCTTACTCCAGTTCAGATATTCCAGAATCTGGAGTTTCCCAGCAGTCCATCCCTGCAGAGGCACTTTCTGGTGCTGTGCCCACCTCAGGGATGGCCCTGGGACACAGGAGAGAGCTCCTGCACTTGATCAAAGACACCTCAAGAAGCTGAGATAAGCCTGAGGACTCCTAGCTTTAAAACACCATTAAAACAAACTCTGGAAGTGTTCCCAAACTCCAGAACTCCCATCCCTGAAAATGAACGCCGATTTCCTGCCGCGTTTTCATAAACCTGCAAGGAATCTAAATAATTTTTTTAGTAATTACTGAATATTCAGGTCAAGTATTTCCTACAAGGTGGCCTCCAAGATTTGATGACTGTAGAAAAGGGTAACATATGCGATTGCTTGATCGCTCCCCTAACGGGATCATGGATAATTAACCATTACGGGGTAATTGATATGTACGTAAATGGATTAGGTGCTTAAAGTTCAGCCTGTGTCCCTCAGGTAAACTGGTTCCATGCACTCTCGGAGCACAGCACACGCTGGGATTTCAGCTGGATTTTCCTCTCATATTCATTATGCAGCTTGATTAATTTAGGGAAAGAGTGATTCACGTCCCAACTAATTGATAAAGAATTTTGAAATCTCTGTGAATGCGGGTCTTTTGAGATCTAAAGAGAGAAGGAAGCAATGCAATGTTAATTTAGGTTTACTTTTCTCGACTTCTCTTCCAGGAAGTTACCAATCCCCTACTTTGATATTTGTCTAATTAAATAAAGGCAAACGAGAAAATAAGGAACTCTTCCACAAGCAATCTTTCAGTCAGGCATTCTTTTCACTTTACAGTATTTTTTTTAACAGAAAATCAGGTTTTCTAAATATACTAAAGCCTAGGGCTTTTAGATCGCATTGTGAATGACAGATATCAACATTTAAACTTTTAAGCTGGGATAGGGCTGTCCAGATCTTACTGCTTCTGAGTTTTTAATATATTTCAGATTGCTGAAAGCTCCTGAGGGGGAAGGATGGTTACTGTTTTCCCACAAATAATTTCTAAAGAACCCCTGGTACCCCACAGAAAGGAGTATTTATATAAGAACAAGCATAAAAACATTACATTTTCCAATCTGTCTCAACTTTTCTCATGTCCATATTCAAATTCAGCAATACTCTGATCAGGGTCCAATGCTGATGTCCTGCTGTTCTCCACACTCCTTTCCTGCAGCAGCTACATTTCTCAATACCACACTTTGAATACTGACAGTTAATTGCTATCTAAACCAACTGCAGATATATTTACAAGACAAGAAACTTGGTTCTCATTTTTTACTACAACCATTACAACAGATTGGGGTTGGGTGGATTTGTGCAGCTGAGGCTGCTTTGCAAACAATTCAAAATGCAAAAAAAAAAATCTTGGAACAAGACAAGACAAACTGCAAAAACGGGTTTGGGTCACACACACTGATAAAGTCCTCCTTTAAATTATAGAATCCCCACACGGTTTGGGCCAGAAGGGACCTTAAATCCCTTCCAGTGCCATCCCTTGCAACTCTCCCAGGATGCTCCAAGCCCCGTCCAAGCTGGCCTTGGGCACTGCCAGGGATCCAGGGGCAGCCACAGCTGCTCTGAACACCCTGTTCCAGGGCCTCACCACCCTGCCAGGGAACAATTCCTTCCCAGTATTCTATCTACCCTGCCCTGTGGCAAAGGGAAGCCATTCCCCCTTGTCCTGCCTCTCCAGGCCCTTGTAAACAGTTCCTCTCCAGATTTTTTGTAGGTCCTTCAGGTTCTGAAGGGCCACAATAAGATGACTCCAGAGGAAGTCTCCATCTTCCCACTGTGATATACAGAGAAATTTCCTCTCTGATTATCTGGGAAATAAACCTCATGGTGTGGCGAGGAAATGAATAAATTAGGGTCAGAGAAAAATACTGAAAGAGCATTTGATTTGTTCCTTCCTTCCTTCCTGCCTGCCTGCCTGCCTTCCTGCCTTCCTGCTTTTCTTCCTTTCTTCCTGCCTTCCTGCCTTCCTCCCTTCCTTCCTGCCTGCCTGCCTTTGCATTATCCATGCTTTATCTTAGAAACAACACACACATCCCTCGGCTCCAAAGACAAGAGTGAAGTTAATACCATTTCATGAGACACAAGCATGGATCATTCCTTGTTTTCCAGCGTGGGAAATTATACTCACTGGAATCAAGAGCTCAGGAGAAAATCACTGGGAAATCCCAAACAGCAGGAGAACCAGGAGATGTCTATGTATTTGCCTGCTATGAAGGTGTGAGCGTTGAATGCACT
The DNA here is from genome assembly GCA_013390105.1 of Tichodroma muraria. Lineage (NCBI taxonomy): Eukaryota > Metazoa > Chordata > Aves > Passeriformes > Sittidae > Tichodroma > Tichodroma muraria. Next base: position 61,961 of record WAAG01081775.1, read on the forward strand.
CTTTGTAAACCAAGTTCCTTCCATAGCCTTTTATCCAAACTCCACCTTAAAGCAGCAGATGGTGGAGCCTTTCCTAAATGTATTTACAGGTATCTATAAGAGCAAATGGAATGGGAGGTTCCCACGTCACTTTAGAGTGGTCAGAACTGAGTTAGAAACAGAACATTCCCAGGACTCATATCAGTTATTCCCGGGAGACATCTGCTGCCAGGGGGTTAAATCCAAGTGGGTTTTTTTGTGACAAACATTTTTTTGCCACTTAGAAAACTACAGAGGTGACAAGGAACACACAGGAAATACAGAAAGCATCGGTTGGGAAATTAGGCAGCAGAGGAAAGCCAAGATAACTCAGCAAATTGATTTGAACACTTACTCCATCCCAAACCAGGATTTCTTCTGCATATTTAAATACACAGTGCCTACGGCGCCCTTCCCCCAAGAATCAGCACCTAAACCAATCATCCCAAATAAATCATGGCCTGCCTTGTTTGTGCATCGTTTAGTCTCAGATACTTCAGGGGAAATTGCAGAAGTGGAGCCAGCCTGCCAGGTGACAGCTTGCCAGGGAAAATAATTGGCATCGTGCTCGGAGGTGCGTGACGCTGGCTCCTCCATCATGTGCTAACAGGGAAGGCTAAAACCCACTCAGCCTCACCCTGCCAGGCCTCCAGGTGAAAACATTCCCATTCCTTCTGAAACAGGAGATCTGGAGACGAATGCTATGCATTACATTTATTGTGAGAAAAGGTGTTTATGGTGATTTATAGGAGGTGTGGAAAAGGCCAACCCTCGGTGCCAGCATTCAGCTGTTTCATCCTGGAGCTGGCAAAGGGTTTCAAGGCACACGGAGAATTTAAGGAGAGGTTAGGAGCTCTGTATTTGCACATCTGTGCATATAACAGCATAGAATGTACAGGCTTCCCAGAGAAACTGTGTCTGTCACATCCTGGCAGTGTCCAAGGCCAGGCTGGACAGGGCTTGGAGCAGCCTGGGATAGTGGAAGGTGTCCATGCCCATGGTAGGGGGTGGCACTGGATGGGCTTTAAGGTCCCTTTTAACACAAACCATTCCATAATTCTGTGGCAAGAGCTATGCAAGAGTTAGCATAAAGTGGGACTTAATAGAAAAAAAATCCCCCCAAAATTTTCCCAATGTTTTAAAAATATTAGCTGTGCTGCACTGCCCATCACTCCGCTTTTCAAAATGCTTCCCAGGATTCCAAAGCAAACACTACACTGCGAGTAAATAATAAAAAAAAAAATAAAAATCTGCTCTTTCTCCTTACATGCAACAGATCACACGTTTTTTTTCCCATTTTGCACTAAGTATTTAAGACTCAGTGACAGAGTCATGAGAAGTACAATTGGCGAGCAGGTTGTGCAGTGCTAAATTCGTGTCATCTTCGTGAGCAGTTAAAACCCCCAATGCTGCTGGATTTACAAACGGCTTGCAGGGAGCTCATTACTAAGTGTGTAAAGGAGAGAGAAATCCAAACCAGCCTTAGCTAGGAAGCAGAATCTCAGGGATTCAGCTCAAAGGCAGTTGGAAGGTGAAGAGCAGCAAACTGGTGCTCAGCAGAGCGATCAATGATCCACTTAGACAGGGAGATTAGGCTGATTTCCCAGAAGGTGTTTGACAAAGGCAACAGCTGCCACATTCCTCTCCCATGGGGAGTTTATCCATCTCCCCATGGGGACCCCTCATCTTTCATCCCATGGTGGCTCAGTTTCCCTGGGAGCCTTTGGTCAGCATCCCCAGCCAGGGCTTTTGGAAAGGCAGCTGCATTTCTTTGCCCTCAGATTCAGTGACAGCTCCAAGGAAGCACAGGAAGGTTGTAAGGAAGGACTCACCTTCCAAACTGGAGCTTGGCTCCAACTGTGGTGATACAGATGCAAAATATCCATCCTGCTTTCCTATTCCAGCCTTATTTCCTCCGGCTGTTCCTTTTGTGTCTCTATTACTCATCTGCCAAACTCTGTGGCCAGATTTTTGTACCTGGTGTGCTTGTGAAAGAATCCCTTAGCTCTTCTGCCCTGCTCAAATTGTTCCCCCAGCCCTCTCCTGGCACCTTACTGTTTAATCTTCCACATGCTATTCTTTTCCATTTTCTTCTCTTGGACACAACCTCAGCTTTCTGCAACCCTCTTGTATTTCTGGCAACCATCCATTCCTTGCTTCCAGCCAGGGAAAGTTCCTTCTGGATTCTCTGCTCTCTCTTTTGGTACTTAGCATGTCCAGAATATCCCATAGGACAAACTGCATCCCTACCATCTGCAAGTATTCAAATTGAGAGTGGTTCCTAACTCAGTTAAAGACAAAAGTTGTTTCTTTTTATTAAGTTCATGGAGTCCCATAAAGGTCAAGGTGAGAAAAGTCTTCTAAGATCAACAAATCCAGCTGTCAACCAACACCACCGTGGTTGCCACTAACCCATGTCCCCAGGTGACACATCCAGAGGGGTTTTGAACATTTCCAGGGGTGGCAACTCCACCACTTCCTTGGGCAGCCCCCTCCAACACCTGACAGCCAGGAAAGAAACCTGCATTCCTGTTTTTAGGGGGCTTTAATGGGAAACTCTTTCCAAGTTCGTACTGTCCAGTCTACGGTTTGTATTCCAGAAGATCATGGAGATCATAAAACCCCTGCATTTAGGTCAACAGCTCACTAAATTCCAGAGTGTAAGAAAGTTTTGTGCATTTATTTACAGGATGTTTTCCCTTAGAAACTAATTCCTGGTTTGTGATGGACAGTGTGTGAGCACAAATAAGATATAAACACGGATTTAAAGCTTTGCATTTAAGCCACTGAGACTAAAATCTCAGGTGAGGAGCGGGTTTTACGTAGAAGATCCTCTCCTTCTTGGGAACTCCCATTTCCAGGGTTTAATTTATCCATAGAAACTGGGTAACAGGTACAACAGGACATTTCCAAAATCCCTACTGAAACTGGGAGCCTACAACCCCTTGTAGCTGTTGATGAGCACAAACTCACTGAGCAAAGGTGTTTTGCTGTCTCACCAAGTAACAATCCTTCATTTCCACCACCAAACTGATAAAAAGAGCTCCATGACTAAAAGCAGCAACTTAGAAACTCCACGTTCAATTGTTTTCATAAAGCAAAATTAACATTAATGAACTTCTTAGACACAGAGATTTTACAGCTCTTTTTTTCCTTCTTTTTTAAATTATAAAATTAAAGTCAAATTGCAATGCCAAGGCAATTAAGGGAAATAGCTAAAATAATATCAGGGCTTCATTGCCTGAGAATTTAAATGAGGCATTAATTAGTCCAAGTCAATATTGAAAAATAAAACCATCTTGTACCTTATTCAAAATGATCAGCACCATCCACAGGAGCCAAATCTCAGCATCATTAAATAAGTCTTCAGAAATTAATTAAAATACTTGGAATGTGCAAAGGCAAAGAATTCTGTCTTTTCAATATCTCTAAGCCCACAAGAAGTCCAAGACTAACTAATAAGAAATAACTTTGTGTCTGTTGATGCAGACATTTCTCGTGAAAATTCTTCTGCTTTTACTCGTTTGGAATGGATGTCACTGACACAGCTCCTGAGCAGACCCATCCTCCCCCAAAAATCTGCCTTTTATTTTTCCCTTTTTCATTCTGCCAAGTAATGCCTTGCTCTCTACAAATCCTGCTCAACAGCTCTGCCAAGGATACAGCCAATGTTGCTATCAGCTGAAACTCAAATTTGGCCAGGCAAAGTTGCCAAAGCAATGCAAGACTTGGGAAGCCCTGGCCAGAGGAGTGAGTAAAGCAGTCCTGTGCTTATTTAAACATTCATAGCAGTGGTATCTCAAGTTTCAACCAAGAATGCACCATTTTTTTGTAAGAAACTCTAATATTTATCTAGAAAACTTCTAGCTCCAGGTTACATTCTACTCCTATTCAGAAAGTTTTTTTTTTTTATTGTACTTATAAATTAAGGTCCCATCAAAACCTGGATAGCTCTGCTGGAGACATTAAAGTGAAATGATTCAAAACCAACAAGGAATATTCCTGTGCTATTGGATATTTGAAGAAAATAATATTTTGCTGTTCTGGACTTTCCTGTTGGAGCTTATCAAAGCAGCATAAG